>PVKS010007867.1:0-46100 GCA_004027875.1 Aplodontia rufa | reverse complement strand
CAAATAATCACAAAAAGTTAAGTTCACTAGAGAGATTTCCAATCTGAAGACCATTCCTTCTCATTCTTAACTCTTACAGAGCCATTGGCCGTGTGTTGACAGATAAGTGACAACTCTTTCCTAAGTCCTACATTTGGCTGACTAAACACTGGACATTTTTGATGAAGTGTATGTGCTCATGTTGAGGGTCAGTTGAAAGTAGTTTCTTGGGTCAAGGAATGGTGGTAGCCTCTCACCGTTTGTTGAGAACCTGAATGCATCTTTCCTTAGGGGTATAATTCTTTGGGAAATACCCTGTCGGCTGTACTTCAGTCAGTAAGCCAATGAGAAAAGAAGGTTGACTTACTTGTCACCAGATAGGGTCACAACATGTCTGACACCTTGCAAGAAAGGGAACCTGGTGACTGGTTGGCCATATCACACATATACCAAGTTCAGGGTGAAGCCCTCAGATTGCCTGTGAGGGTTTATACTGTCTAAGAAAATGAATAGAAAACACCACAGCAGTTTGAAAGATGGCAGAAGAATGATATTTCCATCTCTTTAATGGTGTTTTTCTTGTTTTTTAACAAGAAAACGTGCATTTTCATTTTGTACTAGAAACCACAAATTTCCTAGCTAGCTGTGAGCATGTTTATTAAGGTTCAAGTATGGTTTTACATTTAATATATTTCCTTGTCTATTAGGTAATTATAGGAATGGTCAAGATGTATTCAAACTTTAAAACTTGCTTCTTCAGTCAGTTCAAAGTGTGAAAAAGGAACATGGTGCATGGAGGAAGAATTATGCAATCAAACTGAAGGAAGAACCAATGAACAATGGCAAAGAAACCCAGTGAGAAGGTAGCTGTCTGTAACTGGTCTACTATGGAATTGAGCTATTTGGTTTCTGTTTGAGGTCCTTGAAAGGGAAGGCACTGTATTAGATTCCTTTCAGTGTTGCCTAATATGTATTCAAAGAGATTGGTTTTAAAATCTAATAAGAGCTTGATGGTCCCCAGGGCTTTGAGGATTTGTTTATTTGTTTTAGGAGAAGATAAGCCCTTAACTTGGTCTCCTCTGACCTGCTTGTACACTGAATACACCTTTCTTTTTATCTCTGTCATATGAGAGACTTGAGTAACCATATTTTTATTTAAGCAATATTTGAATAATTTTATTTATAGTTTAAGTAAACTTCCTTATTGCTTTATGTTTGTTTATGAATGATTCATGTTTTGGCATTTGATTAGAATTTGGGAGATTTTAATATTTTAAGATCATCCAGATGATCAATTTTCAAAATGTAGTTGTTGAATTTAAATAAGTATGCAGAAAATTTATTTAATCCAATTGGCACAGGAGATCTCTACTGAAAAAAAAAAGACAGATTTTTTTTAATTTAAAGTTTGTACATAGAACATTGAATAAGTATTAAGAGACAAAGGTATTAGTTTATCAACTGACTTACTTTAACTAATATAAAATGTGATCAGTCTGTACTAATGGTATTGTAAAATTTAGCCTGCACTGAAAGCTATATAAAATAGTTTTTTCAGAATCAATGTTTTGGGAAGGACCAGTATTGTATACTGTTAGAATAGGTAGCTCAAGGAAGTATACTGGGTTCTTAAACATTTCTTCATGCTGTCCTTTAATCCTAAAACACTAAATAGTGAAAATAAAAACAATTTTGTTTCACGATTGCTTTTTAACCTTGGGCAATGTGTACTAAAAAAAGCATTTGTTACTTGAACTCATCTTCTATGAATATAGCTGACACATTTTAAGCAAGAAAGAATGAGGGTCTCAGCAGATGACATTTTGACTCATAGTAAGAAAGGGTATAGAAAGAGAAGGTAAAAATGACTGAAGACAAATCACCTACGTCATAATTTCCCCCTGATTCCTAAATTCAGAAAGTCAAGTAATAAGACGTCAGTGGATAATAATTCTCATCCTTATGAGACAAGATATTACAATCCACCAGCGTCCTCTAAATCATTATCTGATATACTTTACGAAGCTAATCCTCTAATCTCTCTCAGAAGCGATAGAGAAATAAAATAACCCTCGAAGTCCACTTTGAGATTAGTGGTCTTCTTTTCTTTAAATTAAAAAATGTCTTGTGGAATGAGATTATATAAACCTCCTTCTCAATTAAAATGTGTTCATATAGCTTTATTAGGTTATGAATGACTTTAATATCTCACAAGACTTTGATGCATTCAAATTCATAGCCTGAATATGAGCTTCTGATTTCCTAGTTAATGACAGGAGTTGAAGAATGTGTCTTGCAATGATTCACATTTTTGAGGACCTGTAACAAGAAAGTCAATAGGGCTTTGGAACCTATTGTTTGCTTCACTCTGTAGGTCTGGGTTTCTCACCCTGGGATCTATGGCTGTCCTCCAGTAAGCCAGTAAACACTGCGAAGCTGTGTATAATGTTTTGTGTGTATATGCATGTGCTTAGGTTGGCTACATAGATTTATGAGTGACTTACAGTGACTCATAACTAAAATATTTAGAAATACAACAGCAGAGCTTTTCAACCTTGGCACTGTTGACATTTGACACAAGATTTTCTTTCTTTCTTTCTTTTTTTTTTTTCGTGTGTGTGGTGGAAGTTATCCTGTCATTGTAAAGCACCAGACACAGCCAGATAGACCCTATGGGAAATCAGTCATTTCACACTTAGAACTACTACCCTACAGTACAGATATTACATAAAGGGTTTTTATTTTTTAAAGAAGTTTATGAAATTTTATTCTATTCTTGCTTCATCTGGTAACATGTAATTCCAATAGGGACATGTATTGACTTCTAAAATAATTGAAGTAAAAAGATAACCTTTTATTGTCTTTAGCCTTCGAGTAGAAGGTAAGGTAAACACAATCATATGGCTGCCCAGCTGAGCCTTGGATTATGAAATAGTCAATTTTTAAGTCAAAGAGTTGAATTTTGGTCTTATTTCCATGATTATTAGCCATGTGACCTTGAAATTGTCCTGACTGGGCCTTAGTATTCTCATCTATGGGGGTTATGAATATTAACTAAGCCTTTATCAAAGGGTGTTTGAGCACAAATGTGATTGATATGAAAATACCCTGTCAACTTCACTGTGCTATTGGAATATAATGTGGCTTTGTTAAAATACTGTGAAAGTGACAGAAAAAGTATGTTCTCCTTCAATAAACATTTATGTTGGGAACTCCTGAGTGGAATGCACACACTTCTCAATGTGCTCAGAATGACTCATCCATTGCTAAGTTCGTTTTATCTCATTCTTTTAAATTTCCTCATTTGTATGTATTTCCTAGTACTAAATCATTTCATACAGCTTTACATCCATACAATTTATAAATAACCCAAATCATGTATTGGTTGCATATCTTCTGAGGTGTTTTAACAATAGATTTATGAACAAAGATTTGGGAGACCTCCATTCTGGAAACCAAGTAAGCTGGTGGCTTTGAAGGCCACTTTCTTTCTTTTCATGACTACAAATTACTGCACTCACTTCTAAAGGAGTGAAATAGGGATTCTTAGCAGACAGAACATCAAGATCACCTGCGGAAGTTATTTCAGATTAGACAGCCATGTAAGCATAGACCCAGATGTGCTAAATCAAAACCTCTGGAATTTCCATGGAACCTAGCATCAGTGGGTGATTCCAGCATGCAAACATGTGGATAACTGACCTAAATTCTTAGCAGTTAATGAGCTAGCTGCTAGTTTATGTCTTTACAAGCATTGCGAATGCAGGCCAGGGTTCATAGAAAGACTTCAAGAACAGAGGAAAGAGATGCAGATAGGAAAGTGAAACAACATTCTCTTATACATGTTACATAGTTAAGGTGTCTCTGAAACAGGCTGTCACTCTAACCTAATATGAGTTGGTGTCCTAAAAGAAGGGAAAGCATGGACTCAGATATGCATGCAGAGAAAATATTTGGGGTGAAGCAGCAGAAGTCAAGGAATGTTAAATATTGCTAGCAAACCACCAGATGCTAGGAGGGACGTGGATTAAATTTTCCTTTATAGCTCTCTGCAGGAACCAAACCCACTGACCCATGGATTTAAGACTTCTAGCTTCCATAACTTTGAAATAATAAATTTCTGTTGTGAAAGTCACACAGTTTGTGACACTATTATGCAACTCTAGCAAACTAAACAGAAAGATTTAGGCACCAAATGCTCATGCGACATTCAGGACAACTGAACATGGTATAAGATTCAGGAACTGCTTGTACTTCATCCTTAGTATGTTAGTTTACTTCATCTCTTTCCCATTCCTTTTTTTTTTTTTTTTTGCCATGTGTTTAACATTTATTCAACAAGTGGTAAGATTCAAACATTTTAATTGGTTTGTAAGCTTTTCTGTTCCATGAAATCTAGATTGGCTTGCCTAGTAGCATACCTAGAGAATTTCCATCATACCTTTGTAGTTTCCCAGACTGACTAGCCTTAGAGACTAAAATCCAGTTACTTTTATATTCTTCAAAGCAATGAATGAATCGTTATGAAAACTGTGGATTCTTCTAGCTATACAAGTTTTGGTATAACAAAAAGCAGACCTAGGAACTTCTACTGGAGTTTCCTTTGTACATGTAAACGATTACAAAGAAATGTAGGAAATGACATAATCAGTATTTTCTGTAGTCAGTACCATAATTATTTTTTTTCATTTTTCTTTCTGAGTTGTGATATTTATTTAAGAAATACTAGAAATGTGTCTGAAAGCATTGATTCACTAGCATGAAGTCTGATTTCCCTGCCAATCATCTTATAAAGTGACAAAAAGATGTTTAGAATTTGAACTCTGATTTTGTCTTTGCTAAAGCATTTTAAATATAGTTATAAAGAAACCCAAAAGTCCTTAGAAGTGTGTTTTGAAAAATGTTCTTCTGTTTTTGCTTATTTTAAGCAATCTCCTGGATGAATTGACTTTCAAAGCTTGCCTACCATTGCTGAACTACATTTCTAGGCTAGTTTATTCTACCTGAAAATCCCCTCTAGGGATTTTTTGGTTTATGTTTACTCTTGATTTTTTATATTTAACTTCTTTCAGATGCCAAGAGGGGTATCATTTGGTGGTTGTGTGCTATTTATAATTGGGATTCTCTTCAGTCAGGGGTCAAATTAACTCATGGGTTTTGATCCTAGCAATTTACCTCCCCACTGTTTATTTCTTCCTCTATAAGTAGGAATTTAACATTTAAGCATACTATTTCAGAAAGGGATAATGGAAATGAGCAGCCTGATTGCTGATGAAACTGGGTATGATTAAATAGTCAAGGCTAAGTAACCCTTCCCAAGTGATAAAGGGTTTTGCATTACCAAAATAAAGTGGTGATTGATTTGTCCATTTCCTTAAAAAGTCTGTTTTTGCAATAGGATATTTAGATTTGTGAATTTATAGTACAGTTATTTCCAAAAAACAATTTTGCATGTCAGCTAGTAGCACTTCAACCAGAGAGTTATCCATGGTTCGAAGTCCTGGCTTTTGCCATAGACTCTGCGTGACTTTGTACCAGTTAGTTAATCCCACAGTCTTCATGTTCCTCATCTCTTAAATCAGGATCATGGAAACAGACACCTTACTGGGACATTATATAGATTAAATAAGAGAAAATCTCAGCACAATATCTGGCATGTTGAAAGGGCTTGATATCTGCTTGTTATTAATGTTTACTTTCTAATAATTAATTCAGTTCAGCATTTTATTTATTTTTCTTTATGAATGAGGAACTTGGATGAGAATGATGTCAGATATTAACACATCTGTGGAGATTTTCAACAATTCAGTTAGAAAAACCATGCGCAACAATTTAACTGCACTGAAGTAAAGACATGTGAGATGCAATGAGGTGTATGTTTGTCTCAGTTCCCTCGGATTCAAAGAATGAGACCCATGAACAACAGAGGGTGAGAGCAGCTATTATAGAGAGATTTATATGGTGTTGCTGGAGTTGACCTTTAAAGGTGTTGGCTTTTGACTTTTAGAGATGAGAACCTCTACATTCAATCAGTGTGAGACACCAGATGATCATGCTCCCTCTGTCCAATCAGGATGTTGATCATGTGTCTATCATATACTGATACTTACTTGACCATATGTTATCTGGCTCATCAGATACTTTGTCCATGGAACTGTTGCAGTCAATGTCCCTTCCCTGTCTGCCTATCATATTTCTAGTTCCTGCTCTTCAATGTGGTGTGCCACTGTACAGAAGAGGGTACTCACTCCAATGTGAGCAGTCAAGTAAGCTTTCCTAGTTAATCATAAAAACTAAGTAGAATATAGTCAAAGGATTTAGAAGCAGACAACTTGAGCTATAGCAAAGGGCCATGTGACACCTTGCTATATGCAAGGAACTAAAACTTGCTAAATAGTAGAGAGTAAGGTAGAATTCAGGGAGAATAGGAGACAAATTGAGAGAAGTACTCTCTCTGCTAGAGATGGCATACTAAAGACCTTGGTCTTTAATTTTTTGAGTGTTAGGGACCAAGTGAAGTATTTAAGGGTCCTGCTATGAAGTTGTGTAAGTGATGTGTAGAAGATGGACTTAAAGAATCCAAAGCTGTGAGAGATATAACAGGAGTGGAAAAGGGTGTACAAATAGCTGCGCTCCCATTAGAACCTCCAACCAAGCTCTTGAGGTCCAACAAAGTAGATTTCAAACATAAATTAATCAGAAGAGATAAAGAAAGCCTTTACATCCTTGTAAAGGGAACAATACCACAGGAAGGTATAACCATAGTAAATATATATTCTTCAAACACCAATGCTCCCAATTATGTGAATAAATTACTCCATGACATAAAACCACTTGTGGACCTCAACACAATAATACTGGGAGACTTCAACACTACTCTATCACCAATAGACTGTCAAAGAAAAAAAAAAGAGATCTCCAGCCTAAACAACTCCATAAATCAAATGGACCTAATAGACATCTATAGAATATTTCACCCCAAATCAGCAGCACATGGATCCTTCTCCAAAATAGATAATATTCTAGTTCATAAAGGAAATTGCAGCAAATATAAAAAACTAGATATTATTTCATGTATTCTCTCAGACTGTGATGCCATGACACTAGTAATTAATAGCAAAAATTATAATAGAAAACACACATATATATGGAGATTGAATAGTACCCTATTTAATGAAGAAGAGATCCAAGAAGAAATGAGAGCAGAAATCAAGAAATTCTTGGAAAAGAATGAGAATGAAGACACAACATATTGAACCCTCTGGGACAACATGAAAGCATTCTTAAGGGGAAAATTTTTAGCACAGCGTGTACATTAATCCCAAATAAGCTTATGCTCCATCTCAGATCCCTACAAAAGGAAAAAAAACATCTAATCCCAAAACCAGCAGAAGATAAGAAATAATCAATATCAAAGATGAAAGCAATGAAATCAAGAACAAAAAATAATAAAAAGAATCAATGAAACAAAGAGCTGGTTCTTTGTCATTATTGACAGACCCTCCCCCTAAGTAATTTCACTAAAAGAAGAAGGGAAATGAAGCAAACCAACAAAATCACCAAAGAACACAGAGTGATCACCACTAATCCCATGGAAATCCAACAAATTATCAGAATATATTTTGAAAATCTATATTCCTTTAAATTAGATAATATAGAAGATATGAACAAATTTCTAGACACATACAACATCCCCAAACTGACACAGGATGACACTAAAATCTTAAAAAGCCCAATAATAGGCACCAAAGTCCATATTGCAATTAAAAACCTTCCAAAGAAAAAAAGGCCAGGACCAGATGAATTCCCCACTGAGTTATACCACACCTATGAGGAGGAGGTAACAACTCTCCTTACTAAGCTATTACAAGAAATTGTAAATGAGGGTACTCTCCCAAACACTTTCTATGAAGCAACCATACCTATAATACCAAAACCCAATGAAGACAGATCAAAGAAAGAAAATTACAGACCAATATCCCTGATGATAATCAGTGCAAAAATCCTTGATGAAGTTCTAGCAAACTGCATTGAAAAACATATCAAGGAGATAATTCATCATCATTAAGTGAGTTTCATTCCAGGGATGCAAGTCTGATTCAATATATATGAATGTGATTCATCACTTAAACAGAATTAAAGGACCAAAACCTTATAATCATCTCAGCTGATGCAGAAGAGGCCTTTGATAAAATCTAGCACCCATTTATGCTCAAAACTCTAGGGAAGATAGGGATCAAAGGAACTTAACCATGTAAAAGCTGTATATACCAAACCCTCAGCTAGAATAATAATAAATGGAGAAAAGCTGAGAGCATTTCCACTAAAACTGGGAACAAGGCAAGGCTACCTGCTCTCACCACTTTTATTCAATGTAGTCCTTGAGACCCTATCCTGAGCAATCAGGCAACAGAAGGAAATTAAAGGGCTATGAATAGGAAGAGAGGAAATCAAACTATCCCTTTTTGCTGATGACATGACACTATACCTGGAAGATCCAAAAAACTCCACCAGAAAACTGATTGAGCTTGTATATAGAATTAGCAAAGTAGTAGGCTGCAAGATCAAGAACCATAATATGTTGATGATTTTATGAATGAACATCTTTATAATCATTTTTTATATAGTACAGGCCATGTCCCTCATGGCTTACTTCGGAGAGCTGCACCCCACCTGCCTACAGTTACTGTCCCGTAGTTTTTTCAAATTATTAATACAGTGAGTAGAATAATCCACTGATGAGATTCAGCCTTTAGAATGTAATCATTTCACCTGTGAACATTCCTGTATTGTCTAATATAGAATTTTTTCTGACACATTTCTAGATCTGAACCATAATAGAAAGTATTATATTGTTTTGATTATATTGCTTTTGTAATATATTTTAAAATCAGAAATTTTGATGCTATCAGCTTTGTTCTTTTTCAAAATTGGTTTGGCTACTCATAATATTTTATGATTCTACATGGATTACAGAATATACTTTTTGGTTTCATAAAGAATGCCACTGACATCATGATAGGAATTTTTTTGAATAGATGTATCACTTTGGGCTAGTGTGGACATTTTAACAGCATTACCTCTACTAATCCATCAGTCCAGAATGTTTTCTAATGGTTTGTCTCCCTTAACCCATTTTGTCCCATAGTCCCAGAGGTGGAACATCTAACAAAACTGAAATTCAACAAATATAACACTTTATGGTAACCTTGAAGTAATTATTATGTCCATAGAATTGAAAACTTGGGACTTATTGGGTTAATCTGTAATCAATTTTGTGGTTTTCAGTTTACAAGTCTTTTACTCCCTCATTTAAGGTTATTTCTAAGCAATTTATTTTATTTGTGCTATTGTGATAAATTAAATAAATTGTATACCATTGGCCTGAAGCTATCTATACTTTGAGTTCCCATGTAAGGAGACACAACCTTACTGATTTCAAGAACAAATTAAAACCTAACTGTATATAATAAACCCCTGAGTTTCACCAATTATGGGCAGTTAGCTTTCAGCAAATCATAGTCAGCCAACTCATCATACCACATGCCCACATAAGATAATGTCTCATCATATCATGCCCAAGTAATGTGGATTCCTAACTATAGTCAATCAAGTGATTTCTCTTCTTTGTGTTTATGTTTAGCCTATAAAGACTTGCTGCTCACACTGCTGGATAGAACTTTCAAACTTCTTTTTTGATTCTGATTGCTGCCAGATTCATGAATCATTCTTTGCTCAAATAAGCTTGGTTAAATTTGTCTAAAGATTTTTTCTTTAACAATTATAAATGGCTTTGTTTTCCTTATTTCCTTTTTAACTTGTACTTTATTATTGTCAAGAAATGCAATTGATAGTTGAAGGTTGACTTTTGTACCCTGCAACTTTAATGGACTCATGTATTAGTTCTAAGGTTTATTTTTTTAAATTAAGTCATTAGGATTTTTCTTATATGTAAGATCTTGCCATCTTTAAATAAGGATAATTTTCTTTCTCTTTCCAATTTGGGTGTCTTCTTCTAGACTCATTGCTCTGACTAGGACTTTCCAGAACCATCCTGAATAGAAGTGGTAAAAGCAGGCATACTTGTTTCTGAATTTAAAAGAAAAGCTTTCATTCTTTCACCATTGACTATAATGTGAACTATGGGTTTTTCATATATGACATTATTATTTTGAGGTACTCTCCTTCTATTCTTCTATTCTATTTTGAGAGTTTTATCATGCAAATGTATTGAATTTTGACAATTTTTCTACATCTATCAAAATGATAGTGCGATTTTAAATCCTAGATTCTATTAATATATCACAATTATTTGATTTTTAAATATTGAATCATTTGGCATCACAGGAATAAATCCCACTGGTTAATGATATATGTTCCATTTAGTGTGCTATTGAATTTGATTTGCTAGCATTTTTATTGAGTTTTTTTTTGTACTTCTGTTCATCAGGAGTATTGGCTTACTGCTTTCTACTCACATAGTGTCTCTGGTTTGGGCGTTAGTGTAATGCTGGCCACGTAAAACGAACCTGGAAGTAGTGTCATCTTTTCAAGTTTTTGGAAGACTTTGAGAAAGACTGACATTAGATATTCTTGAGTTATTTTAGAGAATTCACCAGTGAAGTCATCTGACCTAGGACTTTTTGAATAGGGAGATTTTGATTATCAATTCAATCACCAAACCTATTGGTGAATTCAGACACTCTGTTCCTTTTTGAGTTAGTCTTGGTGGTTTTTACATTTCTAAGGACTTATCCATTTTGTCTAGGATATATAGTTTGTTGGTGTATAATTTTCCGTAATTTCTTAGGATTCTTTTTATTTCTGTTGCATTTTTATTCTGTTGCATCATTTGCAGTCTTTCCTCTTTTAATTGTGATTTTATTTGTTTTGTGTGTGTGTGTGTGTGTGTGTATTTTCTTTTTCTTAATTTAGCTAAGGGTTTGTTGATTTTGTTCAAAATTTTCAGAATACCAGTTTTAGTTTGTTTATTCCCTATAGTTTTCTATTTTCTATTTTATTTAGTTCTGTTGCATTTTTATTCTGTTGCATCATTTGCAGTCTTTCCTCTTTTAATTGTGATTTTATTTGTTTTTTTTTTGTGTGTGTGTGTGTATTTTCTTTTTCTTAATTTAGCTAAGGGTTTGTTGATTTTGTTCAAAATTTTTAGAATACCAGTTTTAGTTTGTTTTTTCCCTATAGTTTTTCTATTTTCTGTTTTATTTAGTTCTGTTTTAATATTTATTATCTCTTGACATCTCCTAACTTTGGAATTACTTTGTTCTTATGTTTGCAGATCTGTTAGGTGTGAAGTTGTTTATCTGGTATCTTTTTTCTTTTTTTAATGTAGATATTTATCACTATAAGCTTTCTCCAAAACTGCTCTTATTCTAACTCATAAATTTTAGAATATTTTGTTTGTTTATTGCTACTTTTCTTGAGGTATTTGCTAAGCACAGAATTTTAAAATAATAAATCACATTTTTCTGCCACCTTAATTATTCCAGCATGTCTGGCCCTAGTAATTCATTTCTCCTTTTTTTTTTTTTTTTAAGAGAGAGGGACAGTGAGAGAGACAGGGAAAGAGAGAAACACCTTTATTTAGTTTTTCACATGGCCTTAGTTATTCCAACACTTAGTTGTGCATGTGGTGCTTGCCAGGCAAGCACCAAAACCACTAAGCCACACTCCAGCCCCTCATTTCTCTTTTATATCTACCTTATTCCTCACCAAAAGGAGTCAGCTCAGAGATAGCTTTTTTATGTAATAATTTTTTCTTCATGCTAAGAAACATCTTTGTGGGCTTTTTTTTAGTGTTTATTTTGTTTTCTTTTTTGGTTTTCTACTATATTTCTATACACTTATATACACTCTGTCTTCTAGGAATAAGGTTGATGGAAAATATCTTCTTCTTCCTCTCTTCCTCCTGCTTCTTCTCTTCCTCTTCCTCCTTCTTTTTCCTCTTCTTTCTAAGAGAGAGAGAAAGAGAGAATTTTACTTATTTTTTCACCTGGCCTTTGCTTTGCCACACTTAATTATGCATGTGGGGCTGGGTTTGAATCCAGGTTCTTGTGCATGCCAAGCAAGTGCTGTAACTGCTGAACCCTGCTCCAGGCCCTAAAACATCTTCTTTAACAAATAGGAAGTATTTTCCATTGCATTCACTCACTCACTCAGTGTGACAAGTATTTATTGAGTTATATCAGGTAATAGATATTGTCCTCCCCACTGGAGATTTATCTGTAAAATAATTCAAATTATGTATCCTATAGAGCTTCTTTCTAATGGGGGAGATAGATATAAAACAAGAAATTTCAATAAATATATAATAAATCATATAAGTACTATAGAGAAAAATAAATCATGGGGGGACAGTTAAGAAGAAGGAGTTTACATTTTTTATAGGAGAAGGTCTCACTGAAAATGTGAAATTTAAATGTCAAAGGGAGTTTGGTATCAGTCATGAAAAAATTGGAAATATTTTAAAACTAGTTAGCCACCATTTATTGAATGCCTATTGTGAGATATTTCATGGTAAACTACTGAGAATAGGCACTGTCCTCTTTGAATTTAAAATTTAGATTTTAATACCTGCTATGGTTTAAGCATGAGGTGTCCCACAAGGGCTCATATGGAACAATGCAAGAAATTCACAGAGGTGAAATGATTGGGTTACCAGAGTTTTAACCCAATCTGTTCATGAATCTGCTGATACGGATTAACTGGGTGATAACTGTAGGCAGGAAGGGTGTGGCTAGAGTAGATGGGTACTGGGGGCTAGCTTTGGGGGCCAGCTTTTGTTTGTGATCAGGGGAACTCACTCTGCTTCCTGGTGCCAAGTCCCAAGCTGCTTTTCTCTACCACACCCTTCCACCATAATGTTTTGCCACCATGGTCATATATAAACTGAGACCTCTGAAGCCGTGAGCCTCAAATAAGCTTTTCCTCCTCTAAAATTGTTCTTGTCAGTTCTTTTGATCACAGTGACAAAAAAGTTGCCTAAAACAATACCTTAAAAAAAACTTTATCACTTAGTTTCCAGGGAATCTGATTTAGAATTAATGTCTCATTTGACTTTAGAACTGACCAGAAAGTATATTTAAAGAGAAGACTAACTTAGATTTAAATAAATACAGAATTAATTAGAGATTATGCTGCAAAAACAAAGCCAAAGTGTCTTGGCTGGAATTGGGAATCACTAACAACAAACATTGGACTTGGAGTCAGTGGCCTTGGTTACTCGTTCCAGCTGCATTTCTGTTAGTTGGAACCTGGCAATGCCATTTTGAAACATTTCCTCCATCTTAGAATGATTCACCTTAGTCCTGTCCCTAAACTCAGGACAATACTCTACAATCATGCTAAGGAACCCTAAATAGTTCCATCATCATAAGAAAGGACTCTTTCCTGACAACTCCCTAGCACTGGCCTAATCCCCTCCTTGTACACTCTCCCTACATCTATCTGTAAGTGGAAGGGGGTCCCAGCCTCCATTGGACCTCCCTCTGCAGGTGTCTCACCAATAAACCCGTGGTACTGTGAATTGCTCTCTTTTTCCTTTATTTCCTTCATTCACTTCCTTCCTTACAACTTCTAACCAGGGTGCCGTAAAAATGCAGATGGTCACATCAGGAGACTAGACTTATGTTTCTTACGAACCATTTCATAGATTTAGGAATCTTGGATAATAAAGTGAATGACATAGAATGGAAAATATTTTACTTCTTGAATTTAAAAAAAACTCTTTAATCCTGCATCATTTTTTCTGGTGCTCTACAACAATTTCAAAGGCAATCACAATATATATGTTAATACTTCCGCACTATTATCCCCTTTTTTTTGGTCAATACTCTATTTCTGCCTTAGAACTAACATTGTGGTCTTCAGCAACAGAATCTTTAAAAAAAACTCAAGATATTTGGGAAATACTTTTCTTGTCCCATTAACTGACTTCAGTGTGTTTGCTTAATGTGACTTGCAAAGAGTTGAGCTGGCAGTTGTTAGAGACTGGCCAGGAAGCACCTGGCTGCTATGTTTCTCAGAGAAAGTAGGAAACCAGGGTGCCTAATGTTAATTATTTCCAAGTTTGCAGGAAGTCTGTGAAAAGCTTACCTTTGCTCTTGATTTCACAAAATGCAGTTCACCTTTTGCAAGGGCCATTTTTGTACATTTGGATAATAAATGAAATGCACTGCATTTCCATTTAGAATAAAGAGAAATGATTACCTGAGAGTTTAAATTACTTTTCCTAAGGTCACAAATATCAAAGGCAAAGATTTTTGTATATTTATTTGGGCAAAACTTTATTCCAAGCAGGGAATAGAGGAGTCAGTAAAAGAGACACCTTTTTCTGACTACCAACAGTAGTTCATACAGGGGTTGCACTTTCATACTGAAGATCTTATTGTTGGGGTGTGAAGCACAGATTGCCTCTTGCTCCTTCATGCACTTCTAAATATCTTTTTTTTTTCTTTTTGCTCCTCAAACACTGAAATGTCCAAAATCCTCAGACTTACTTTTTATTTTCCTGTCTATTTATTCTTACGTATCACTTTTTCTGTTGGCTTTTAGTGTCTTCCATATATACTTCTCTCTTCACTCCAATCTTAAACATTCAAATCAATATCTCAAACTTGCCATGTTCAAAACAAAGTTCTTTTACTTCCCAAAACACCTTAACCTGCTATAGTTTTCCCATCTCCTTTTCAGTAAATCTATTCTTCTAGTTTTTTAAGCACAAAAGACAAAAAGAAACATCCAAACTCCACTCTTTACAACCCACCTCCAGTCAGCCTGTAACTCCTCTCAGCTCTGAAGTCACATCGTATTCAGATTCTGATGACTTCTCTAACTTCTGATTGCCAGTCACCTTCATCTCTTAGGGGATTACTGCAACCAGGCAGAATTTGCATTTCAGTGCAGATCTCCTAATTTCTAATCCAAAACTCATTCTAAGTAACAGAAAAAAAAAAAAAAAAAAAGGAAAAAAAAAAAAAAAAAAAGAAACCCAGGTTACATAACAAATCCATCCTACAGAGTCTCTTTGGGAAGGGCAAGGAAAAACAGTCTTAAAGCATGACAGTCTTGAAGCATATCCTCCTGTCTTTAAGCAGACTTCTTAGAGATTCTAAGAGTAGTAACATAACACAACAAGACACACAAACTGTTCTTGTTTTTTCTACGGAGAGAATAATATCTTTAATCCACTACTGCTGCACCTAATTCATGTTAAGAATCAGAATATAGACTTTGTTACTTAGGACTTTTGTGTTCCAAATAATTTATTTGAAGTAAACCATGTTGGGGGGCTAAACTTGGAAAAACAAAGATGAAAGTAGGAAAGGAGGAAATTCTCAGATCTGCCACACATGCACAGAAAGAAGAATTTAAGCAGCTGAAGCATTTGGGGAATTCAGCTGCCTGGGATTGTGGGCATTAAAATCCCATCTCCCAATCACTTCCACCCCCACACAAGTATGGAAAATTTAACACCAAAGATGTTTGTAGCAGCTGTGAAGAAGCTATTAGAAGAAAAAGCAGAGAAATAGGAGTCATTGCTCAAAAAAATTCCTAGTTGCCAATAATTCTATGAAAATAAATTTAAAATCTTATCTGAAAATTTTATCGATGTAAGACATTTTAGGAATGAAAGGATTTCAGAAGCTATGATTATATTCTGGTGACAAATGTTTCCATGTATAGAATTGTAAATTCTTCAACAACTCCATCATTAGTAACTATTCCTCCATTATCTCAAAGTCATCCTTATACTACAGTGGAGGGGTATATTTGGGAAAAGGTCAAATTCTGCTGGGCTTTTATTTGTCAAATGTAAGAGAGAAATAGTGGGATAGTATCACAGGTGGAATATAGTGCCGGCCAGAAAGAAAGAGGTATTACGTTGATCAAATGTAATTCATGTCCATACTTGAAGTACTACACATTTATTATGCTATTTTTTACTTATTATTTTTCTTAGCAAGTAACAAACACAGTCATTACATAAAAATGGCAACAGGAAGGAAAAAACCTATATTCTGTCTCTGATTTCCTTGTTCTCACAATTTTAATCTGAGATTGTGAACCCTGGAAAATATTGAAGTCTTACATTTTATTGGAAAGAAACTGGTTTTATTTTGTGACTTTCTTTGCATTTGACTGATTCAATAATCATAACCTAATATAATCCTTACAGAGCTACTTGAGGTAAATCTAACCCTCATTTCGTAGTGGAGGAACTTGAGGCTCTGAGAGTCTGCAGTCTGACAGGTATCGAGTGGCAGGTGCCAGGCTCTTCCCTGGATCCCACATGCCCAGGGAAAAGATGTTGAGAACTCTGGGGAAGCAGGAAACGCACAAGTCCTCATTTTCCATTTCACTTTTCAGAAGAAATCCGAAGGGTTATATTGGTGAGGAAAGACTATTTTCCATATTATATTTATCCATGTATTGTTTTTCATATATCTATGTATTTATACAATCACCACCACCCCTATATATTTCCTACAAACTTCAGAATATTTTACTGCATCGAGATTCTGACAGAATGACGAATCTTTGGATTTGAGTCCACCAACCATGTCAGACTCTGTAAAGTTTTGAGCTTTTTCTCTTTTTTGTTGCTAGATTCTTCAGTCATGTATGTGGTAGACTGGTGTAGAGTTTCTCCTCTGCACTGCTGTTTTGCTTCATTATTTCTTGTATAGTTGTCATCATTTCAGATAAGCTGCCAATTCACTTAGAAGTTATTATGGACATGCTATAAAGGACTATCTTCATATATATATACACATACACGTCAACAGCTGCAATGTCTGTTAGAAAGCTCCTCCGCTGAGAGTATCCAGGAAGGTGATTATAGGAGACAGGGGTGTGGCATCCTGGGGGTGCATCAACAATTCTGGTTTTTTGCTCTGTAGTTACAATGCTACCCTCTAATGGCACACTGAGGTATGTTGCAAGATGTGTCAAAAGAGTTTTTGCAATCTTGTGGAGGAAATGTCTGAAAACAAAATTAGAAAAATCATTCCCTTGAAGTTTGTTTGGTTATTAAGAAAAAAAGTATCTGAATGTTTTCTATAATATAATAGTATTAATAGTAATCATTTGTCCTTACTCTGCAATCAGTTTTACCATCCATCAGGTGGGAATTTTTCTGGCAAATGTAGAGCATATTCATTATTAAAACACAACAAAGCAGAGGAAACTTGGCTTATTAGAACTTTAAGTTCTTAAATCTTGGCTAGATATCATGTTTTCTGAATTTAAGAATTTATTTTTTGTAGCACATTTATATTCAATTGAATATGGACATGTAAAAAATATGAACTTGAAATCATTTTAAATAGCAACCCATATTTGAAACATTTCCCAATGTGACAGGCAATTAAATCTACTTTGCATAAACTTGAACATGAAGTGAAAGCCAGCTAATTCTTGGAAGACATAGAAGAAAGAAAAATGAGGTATTTAATCTTTGTGCTTCATGCTGTGGTTCTCTGAGTCAGCAAAGACAACTGATGAGAAATCATGAGAACAAGTGCTCATGTTGACAACTGTTAATATTATCTAAATACCAATCCGAAAAAAAGAGAATATACTTTTAAAAAAGGAAAATTTCTTGCTAGTGATATGGTTCACATTTGTCATTACAGATCAGTAAATAGGGATTTGAAGAGTATTTAAATCAAATACTTTTGAATATTTAAATGGAGTTTTCTGGTGTGGTGTGCTGTCTACTTAGATACATATTATATACCCATGGAATAGAATATTATAGCACTTTATATTTTTTATACCTTATATAGAAAAATCACAACTAAAATGAACTTTTTCTTTAGATATGAAAATGAAGTCTATGAAGACATATTTTATTGACTGCAGACACCTAAGCTCATTCCTTGATAATTATGTCCTGATTCACCAAGAGGTCTTTCCCTATATTTTTGTCTTGAACATTGTATTCCTTTGTTAAACTTTCACCTTAGATCCATTACTCTTCCCAAGACTCTGCCTGCCCAAGGGTTTCCCTTGATAAAGCTAAAGATGACCATTCAGAATTGATAAGGTTAGTGTGATACACCAGAAACAAAGCAAACAGCAAACAAACATATTTTATCTTAGAGTTCCTTGACTGGAAGGAACTTGTAACATAAGGCCAACTTATGGATCATTTTTCCTGTTCTAAAAAATCTTCTAAAATTGTATCTTTTAAATATGAATTTTATATGCATTTATATAATTATGCAGCAGGTATTTATCTAGAACCTATGGACACTGGTGATATAGATAAATAGATTTATGCCTTTAAAGGATGTAGAATATGGTTGGATGGTTGGGGTCCGGGAGGGCTAAACAAACAAAATAAATATGGTACAGTTGGCTAGGTGCTATATCAGAGGTGGATAAGCACCGCTGTAGTTCCAAGGGTTACCATAGCAAACTACCAGAAACTGGGTGGCTTAAAACAACATAAATTTATTCTCTCAGATTAGAGGTTCTAAACAGGGAGGTCAGCAGAGATGATGTTTTTCTGTAGATTTCTGAGAGGAACTGTCCACGCCTCTCTCCTAGCTTCAAGTGATTGCTGTAAATCCTTGTTCTTTCGCATAGAATTCCACCAATTAGTTGAATCTCTGCCTCCATCTTTTGTCATTTCCTTTGTCAAAGTCAGACAAAAGTTTAGAGACAAATCTCCAATAAAGGAACTTTTATTTAGGACTAAAGAAAGAATAGGTTTGCAATTTGGTTTGTATATGCATCAGTCAGATTGCTCTGGTATGTCCAAAGAACAAAGAAAAGGTCAGGAGCTTTATTAAAACAGAGAAATCTATGCAAGCTACTTTGAAAGAAAGTTCATTATCACTTTCACTGCTTGTGAGTACTGGCAAGCTCTGACTGGTGAGTGAGGGCAGTTCACTGTAAAACTAGACTTAAGGTCATAATTGGCAGTTCCATCACTGCCTACTAAGTAAAAATAGTCTTAAAGATAGAGCAGGTTATTTTGTTGGATTGGTTCTGGGAAATAGGTCCTGGAGCAGGTGACTGTGATCTAAGTGTCTCTCTTTCTTTTCTAATCTGCAATGAGGTGGGGTCCAACAGGAATGACTGTGTCACTTATACGAATTTTTAACCTATTTTTTTCTTTGTATTTCTTTGTCCAGATATCTCTCTCCTTTCTTTTATAAAGACAACAGTTAGTGTATTTTGGGGCAACCTTAAGTCCAGTATGATTTTGTCTGAAATCTTTAATTAATAACATCTGCCAAGACCATATTTCCACTTAAGGTCACATTTCAGATTCTGGGTGGACGTGAAAATTTTTTGCGAACACTATTCAACCCACTCTAGGTGTAGAGCTAGAGAAAAAGAGAGAGAGATTCCTAATGCAGCAAGGGAGATTCAGGAAAATTTCTTGAAGGAAAAGATTCCTGAGTTTAATTAGAAAATGTGAAGTTAAAGAGGTGGAGAGCAGCTGGATTGTGGAGGGTCTTGATTGCCATACTGTCTTACGTGCATTTTATCCAGTGACTCAGTGAATTTGCCTCTTTTGTGTGTGTGTGTCCTCCCACACAGTTAAAGAATGAGATTTTCCCTTTAGAACCAGCATTTGTCTCTGGAACTGACCCTCAAGTAACAATGTCATACAGCACAACCTTAGAGGTTGATGTGCAGTTTCTAAAAGCCCGAGAGATGATTCAGATTCACCTCTTCTCTTTTTCTCTCCCACAGGTGGTATATTGATAAACAAAACTGTGAGAAAATTTAAGCAGAGAATGAATATGATAAGTATTATATATTACATTTTGAAATAGTAATGGTTTTTATATGTGTAATAATGCAATATATGATTGTTAAGAGTTTGGATGTCCCCCAAAAGCTCATGTGTGAGACAATGAAAGAAGGCTTAGAGGTGAAATCTTTGGGTTATGAGAGCCTTAACCCAAACGGTGAATGAATCCTCTGATAGGGATTCACTGGGTGGTAATTGAAGGCAGGTAAGGTGTGGCTGGAATGAGGTGGGTCCCTGAGGGTGTGCCTTCGAGGCATATATTTTGTATCTGGAGAGTGAAATCTCTCTCCGCTTCCTGATTGAAAAATCCTGAGCCACTTTTCTTCACCACACTCTTCCACCATGATGCTCCATCTCACCTCAAGCCCCAAGGAATGGAGCCTGCTGTCTATGGACGGAGACTTCTGAAACCATGGAGCCCCCAAATAAACTTTTCCTCTTTTAAAATAGTTCTTGTCAGGTCTTTTAGTCACAGCAGCGAAAAAAGCAGACTCAAACTGATATATTAGTCTAGTTCAGGATGAAAGATTAAAAAGGGACAATTGCTCTCTCTTCTTGATTTTTTTTTTTTTTTTTAACGGCTGAGGCCCGAACTCTGGGCCTTGTGCCTGCAAGATATCACCTCATGCTAGTCAGATTAGCAAAAATGAAGAAAATAAATAATAATAGATGCTGGAGGGGCTGTGGAGAGATAGGCATACTAGCACACTGTTGGTGCAGCTGCAGACTGGTACAGCCCCTCTGGAAAGCAGTGTGGAGAATTCTAAAAAAACTAGAGATGAGCCCACCATACGATCCTGCTATTCCTCTCCTGGGTATTTTTCCAGGGGATTTAGAATCAGCACATTACAGCAACACAGCAATATCTATGTTCATAGCAACTCAATTTACAATAGCTAAATTATGGAAACAGCCCAGATGTCCCTCACTGGATGAATGGATCCAAAAACTGTGGTACATATATATACCATGGAGTTTTACACAGCAATTAGAAATAATGATATTGCAGCCTTTGAAGGTAAATGGTTGGCTATGGAAGAAATTATGCTGAGTGAAATCAGCATAACCCAGAGAACCAAGGGTCGAATGTCTTCACTCATCTGTGGAGGCTAGAGCTAGACCCTGGCCATTGATAAAGGAGGCCTTGTATCATGTTTTAAATCCAGATAAGGTGTAATGTTACATAACCTAATACATTTTTAGAGATGTTTTGGGAAGGGGAGGGGAGGAATAAGGGTGAATAATGGGGGGGTCTCTTAGGGGTAAATCTAATTTTCAGAATCTATATATATTATATTATTTTGTTAAAAAAGAATATATGCATATCATATTGTTACTTTATATGTATTTATGATTGTACAATATCTCAATTTTTTAATAAAGTAAAAAAAGAAAAAAAAACGGGGACAATTGAAGGCAGAGAAGTCAGCACACAAATGAACCGGTCCATATTAGAGCTTATGGCATTCTGAATGTGGTAATGTTGATGGAGATTTAAACATGCAGATAGATTTCAGGGCTATGCAGGAAGTAGAAGTAGCAAGATTTTTTACCAAGAAATTATGAATGAAGCTGTGAGTGATGATTCTCAGTTTTCTTGCTTTTATAAGTGGAGAATAAACTTGGAATAAAGATGAAATATGTTTTAGAAAGAGTTAAAGATTTTGGTTTTGGATATTCTGAGTTTGGTAGGTCTGTAGTCTGTCCAAGTAGAAATGTCTGGTCACCAAGTGAATATATGGTTATATACAAAAAGAGAGAAATAAACTATGCTATCAACAGCATATATACATAGTAATTGAAGCCATAGATGAGAATGAGATTTTTTTACAAGAGAAAGAAGACAAAAAGACTCACAACACAGTCCTGTAAAATACTATTACACAAAACATAAATTTGGCAAAAATCCTGTGAAAGTGACTGAGAAGGAGCAGCCAGGGAGCAATTAAAAAAAGCAATCCAAGAGATTAGTGCCCTGAATTCAAGAATAGAGGGAGTTTTCAGGTGGATAGGAGACAAACATGACAATGACCATAGTAAAGTTTATCAATATATCTGGAATTTTGGAGTCTTTGTGAATTTAGGAAAAACTGGTTCTATAAATGTGGGGCAGAAGTGGCATTACAGAGACTAGAAAAGTCAATAAGAGAATAAAAGGTGAAGTCGGCACAATTATCTAAATGCATAAGCATATTTAATATGTTATGTGAGTATACCATGTATTTCTACTTGCATCTGTTTGTCAGTACAGACAGCATATTTGTTAGGCCAGTCTTGAGCACATTTGGCACTTGATTCAACTTAGTCATGATTTTAAAAGGAGAAGCTATATTATAAAGGCCTCTATTTTGAGAAATTTATTAGGGAAAAACTTATCAGATTTGAATTTACTCAAGCTTCCCTTTCAAATTAGTTTGTTTAATTTATAGTAAAAGTTTATTATAGTGCATATAAAATAAACTTTACTTAATTTTTACATCCATCATTGTAAGCTGTTAGAGACATGTTGACGCTACTTACATTTGTCTATTACAGAAGAAAAGAATTAAAGTTTGTGAAGTAGTAAATAAAGAACAAATTTAGAGTGATGTTGATGATTCCAAAGTTTAATTTTTATTGAAGAGTTAGCACTCCCATGCTATTCTATATTTTTATTATAATGTATCCAATCAATACAAACTGTATAATGCATACTCTACTCTAGGTCAGCCAAAACAAAATTTTGTGCAAAGAGTATTTCTTTTTAAAGAGAGAAGGGACAGTGAGAGAAGGAGAGAGAGAGAGAGGGAATGACAGAATCAAATTTATTGAATTTTTCATCTGGTTTTTGTTGCTCCAATACTTTGTTGTGTACATGGTGCTGGGACTCGAACCTGCATGCCAGGCAAGTGTGTAACCAGTGAGCCACCACCCCAGCCCCAAAGAGCCTTTTTAACATTGGAGTCCCCAATTCATGATTTTCTTTGTTTTTTTTCCCCAATTACCTTCAGCTTGTAATATGTAGTTATTTCTAACTACCCTTCACAATTTATCAGAAAAGGTCCTTCTAGAATTACAGAGCAGGTGCCACAATAGATTTAGAAGCTGTTTTATATTATCCTGTGTACTTTACCACATCTGTTCTCCAGGTACTGCAAATACCTCAGGCTTTTAATCATATTTATTGCTTGTCTAGTTCCTTCTGATTGGTTTTGAGCTCTTGGAGGAAAATGGTGCATGAGGGTGGTGATGGGCAGAACAGGTGGGAGGAAACCAGCCATGCACATTAATTTTTGAGGGTCACCCTGAGAGAGGCCAGTGAACAAGCAGACATTTTTATTGCTTATTATGTATTAAGTATGGGAGATAAGTGTGTAAGAGTCCTTACCAGATTTACTTATTGGAATAAATCATCAGTGTTTTATAAATAATTGTTCGGACAGTCCATTTTCATTAGAGTAACAAAAAATTATCCATGAGATAATTCTATTATAAAAATGTACTAACATTTATGCAGTTTTATATGCACATTTTACTTCAAACATATTTCCTTTTCTCCAGTGATTTTATTTCTAATAGATATGTAGTGAATTACCACATCTCTTCAATCCTCAGCCAACATTAGCACCAGCACATCAAACATAAATATTCAAGCTGTCTCTCGTTGAGTCTAGTTTCTCTTAAGTAGCTTCAACTAAATATAAACTCTAAGTACAAATTTATTAAAATACAAATCAGTTTCTTACTCTTTAAGTATTTTTTTATCTTTTTGTACACCTTCTCCTATGTGAATTGATGTGGAAATATTGGGATTATTGTGTAGGTACTGTGTAAAAAACTCACTAAATATTAATGTTTATTAAGGGAAGGAAATAAGGATGTGGACAACTAAAAATTAGGACATTTTGGAACTTTACAAACCTTGCATGATGAATTTACCAATATGAGACATAGGAAAAATAAAAGGATAGGTATTTGAGCCTAGTGTCCTAAGTATGAATATGGAGCCTGCTTCTTCAGAGTTTGTGCATAGAAATGAATAGCTAATCTTATTTAACCTCAGTTTTCTCCACCGTAAAATGAAGAAAATTGTATCAATGACAGGATTTTATATGGATTAAATTGTATATATTATGTAGGGATTTAGAAAAGTGCCTTGTACATGTTGAATATCAATGCAATTTTTATATTATCATGATTAATATTCTTTTGATAGATACAAGATGGTATATTTTTCTTTTCTTTTTTTTAAAGAGAGAGGGACAGTGAGAGAGAGAGAGAGAGAAAGAGAGAAACAATTTTTATTTATTTAGTTTTTCATGTGGCTTTCGTTGCTCAGAGACTTTTTTGTGTACATGGAGCTGGGGTGTGAACTCGCGTACTTGTGCATGCCAGGCAATTGCTGTAACCGCCAAGCCACCGCTCCAGCCCCAGATGGTATATTTTTCAAAAACTCGATTGTGTAACATGTTTCTAACTGAGATGTGCCCAACTCAATATGCTTAATCCATTTGCAATGGTCGTGAGATTTATGGTCAGTATATTCCCAACATAGTCCTCTTTCATGAACTCCAAATTCAAAGAGCATTTACCTGATGGACTCTTTCTTGAATGTCACAATTACAAAGCTCTATTCTGACTTAGCATTTTTAATTATAAATATTCACTTCACTGGGCACCATCAAAAATATCTATGTCAACCAAACAGAGGCATCTGCAAATTATCTTAGACTCACCCACTAATAAGAGTGTAAGGAAGGAAGCAAGTGCAGGGACTAAAGAGAGATGAGAGTGGTGGTGTTTCAAAAGTAACATAGGTTTATTGGGAGAAACCTGTGGAGGGGGCTCATAGTAGAGTCTGGGACCCCTCTTCTGCTTACAGACTGGGGTAGATATAGAGGATTGAGGGAAAAGATTAGGGTGTTGCTAGGGAGTTGTCAGGAAAGGGTCCTTTCTTATGGAGTGTTTAGGGTCACAGTGGTGGAGTATTGAAGATGGGTCTGGGGTTTAGGGATAGGTGGATCTTGTTCTAAAATGGAGGAGAAGATTCAAAATGGTGTTGCCTAAGTCAAGTTCTACCTAACATTCCTGTCTTTTTCTTTTCATTTGATTGGAAAAGAGGTGAGAGAGAAAAGGGGTGATGATGTCTCTTAAATTACTTCCTGCTGAGAGGGGGGTGTTAGTTGAGGACTTCTGTAGGCAATGGTATTGAGGAATTCTAATAGAGCTCAGCAGAAGAACGTTCTGGACCCTCTGGTCAGTAGTAGTGTTGTTGAGCCTCTGTGAAAAAGGAGACAAAGACTCAAAACAGGGAGGGCCCAGCAACAAGACTGACAATTATACAGAGAATTATGAAGAAGAAAGCAGCTAGGCAAGCTCTTGTCCAGTTAGTGGGTAAATGGGATGTGTTAATTCTACATAGGCAGAAGATTGACTGGTTATATTTGAGGCAGTCAGAAAGGTGATAGGAGACAATTTGTTTCAGCTACAGGCAGGGTCTTGTGAGGAAATTTAAACGGGAATATAGGGGGTGGCCACAGTGAGCTTGGAGGAGTTTCACACTGTGGCTGACACCTCAGGGAGGAGCACTGACAGGGATGTAAGGAAAAGCTTCTGTTCAGCATAAGAGGATAGTGGAGGCAGGAGTGTGAGAAGCTATGGAGGGAATGAAAATGAATAGAGGCATTGGATTTGATTAGGGTGTTCCTGCCAAGGATAAGAGCTGGAGCCCCAGTCAGACAGCAAAAAACAAAGGTTTTAGATTAGGGTTTTAACCAGGGCTCGGGGGTAGGATCCTATTCTTCGAGGTCCCCATTTCTATCTGCCTAAAGATAATCTATCTCCTGTCTCAAATACCCTCTGAAGAGCTCCTTGACTGCTGTCAGAGTAAAAGGGCAATGACCATTCTGGTTTCTTCGTGCTGATGGTGGGCAATGGCTGTGGTGGTCAGGGAAACCCTCCAGAGGGTCTGAGGGTGGGGTGGGGTACTAGATATAAGTTGGGAGGCAGCTCCATGGAAGGTCACATTTTCCTAACTATCTGATGCTTAATGGACATAAGGGCAGTCTAGAGGTCCATGATGGTGGTTGGCAGGTGACTGGGCTTGGTGTACATAGAGGGAAAGATCATGCTAGATCAATAAACAATGCAATAAAGCATTATTTTCTGCAAACTATTAGCAGAGCTAATAGCTTAGTGAAGAGAGCTTAGTGTGTGGTTTGACATGTCATTTATTTGTGAGTGGAGGTCATTCAGGTACTTAGAAACATTAGTAGTGTTGCTAAAAATACATTTAATTTTTATAATGGCACAGATGTCCTGTTGAGTTGGGAAATATCATCTGATTTCTGTAATGTAGTTTTTATTTTTATTTTATTTTTTTAAGAGAGAAGGACAGTGAGAGAGAGAGAGAGAGAGAATCAATTTTTATTGAGTTTTTCATATGACTTTTGTTGCTCTGACACTTAGTTGTGTACATGGGTTGCTGAGGTTTGAACCCGTCTACTTGCGCATGCCAGGCAAGTGCCGTAACCACCAGACCCTGTAATGTAGTTTTTTATTGGCATTACCTCTGCATTAGCATTAGGATCCCTTTAGCTGTGTCTTAGGACTCTCTTGGTAAAGTTAGTTAGGGCTTTTATGTGTCACATTACATCCTTTAGATTGATCTGAGGGATAAATATTAGAACTATTTACCTGTAAGTGGACTGACACAAGCATGCATCTTGAGTTACATTAAAAGAATCATTGTCTCTTTTTAAATGTTAAATGTCCATATATGGCTGTGTTTTGCTTGTAAGTCTTCTGCCAGGTGTTTAAGACCAAGTTGGTTAAAATTGACCTTTTACCTATCTATTCTTATGGTCAACTGAGGTTGTCCCTAAAAACCAAGGCCAAAATATTGGCTGCTTTGCTTTGACTTTGATCTTCAAGTTTTGGTTTTAAACATCCAGCCGTTGTTTCACCAGTCTTTAAGGTAGAGTACTGGTCTTTAACTTTAGTGTATACAATTTTATAGTAACTGCTTTCATTTAATTAGGGTCAGTAACACTGATAGAAGTTAGTATTTTATCTTATTTGTCCTATAGGTGATGGCATGTCTTAAGTCAGTTTTTTTTTTTTTCTGTTAGAATTAGTACTTCTGCAAAACAGTAACAGGCAACAGTTAAAAAGATTGTAAGGAAAATACAAAATGGAATTAATAAGCCCTAAAACATTTAGTTTGCATAAAGCTTTAAATCAAGAAACAATTTCTTTAACATTAATGTCTTTGGTATCTATTTTGCCTCCAAGTCTGTCCTTTGAGCAACCTTAAATGAGCTTAAATTTAGCCTGTTTTTTAATCATCCTAACATGGAGTAGGGTGTGAGGCTGAGACTTACCTCAGGGAAGACAGGGCTCTATTCAAACCTATTCAAGTTTCCACATTGTCAACCTTCAAGCAAACTGAACTCTCCTTTTATAGATTATAATGGGATATCATCTATAATATCATCTATAATAATGGAATATCTAATTACAAAACAATGAATAACATAAATAAATTTGCAACCAAATTTATTGTTTCCATACCAGTCTGAAATTTCAATTACTGCTATAGACAACTTTGTCTACAACTAGACAACTTGGTAAATACTCTCCCAAGTTTTCATACTTCAAAAGAGGGCATGAACAAAGAAGCCAATAATGCCATCATGATTGCACTGATGCCCTTATATTTACCAAGTTTTACCTTTGAAGCAAAATTTAGAATGGATAGTATATGGTAATAATACAAAATAACAGTTGTTTATTTCACCAGAGATGTTCCTAAACAATGAAACCTAACACCAACGATTGTCTTGGTGGATAAGAGCCAATCAATGTTTTAAGAAACCTTTTGTTACATAGAAGTTCTGGCTTATCTCAATGCACCAACATTTGATCTTAGAAAAGAACCTAAAATAACGTCAATGGATTATGCTAACCACAGACAAACCAATCAGAAACCTTTTGAGACTTAGCCTTCACAAACCTTGTGTTGTTGAGCCAATAATTTGTTGTGAACCAAAAGTTAATATATGAGCTCTCATTTATCTATATGCCAGTTTTGTTTCCATGTAGACAGGAAACACATACCTAGACATCACATAAACAACATATACAAGTGTGCACAAATATACATAAATTGACAGGAAACAGATTTTAGAGCTTTTAATTGCCCTCTGAATAAAGACAGCAGAAAAAACTGATAGAGGACTAAAAAGATTCTAGCAAGATTAAATTAGAGTAATTGAAAACAAAATATATGGATTTAGGCATGCAAGACCAGTAGTGGAGATGGACTTGGGAGTTAGGTACTTGAGAAAAATGAGGATCAGTAGGACTTATAGGGTAGTTGGGAGTAGCCTGAGCACTGGGGTGTACATGTGGAAGTGAGAGAAAGACATTTTGTCCACTAAGAAAAAGCACAGAGAAATGAAAGCTCCATAATCCATTTGACTCATCCTTCTGTAGATCCCAGGTGAATCCCTATAAACCATACAGGGAGTTCTTCCTTGTTCAAAAAATGAGATCCATGAACGCAGGGTCAGACAGAGGAAAGTAACAGATTTTAGAATAAGAGCAAGCAAGCAGAACTCCCAAAGAGGAAGGATTCCCCAAACAAGGATGCCCTAAGGGGTTTCTTAATGAAGAGAAGAATGTGAAAAGTTGAGGGGAGTGATCAGAGAAAATGGTCTGGAGTACCAACCCTGGAGCAGAGTCCTAGACATAGAAAACCTAGGACCATTTGCCATTTTGGTGAAGGGTTTAAGATTTCTGAGAATTTGAGGGTCAAATGTGCCATTTTCAGGTCAGGTGATTATTATTGTTCAGTTTATATTGGGGCCGAGCAATATTATAGAAGAACACTAGTCTTTTAGGTTTGATTGTGTCTTAGAGACCCAGGGTCTGGTTGGAAAGGCACCCCAAGGGGTTGTCTAGTGGAAGCTTTGCTGAGGCTTAGCCCATGGTGTATGAAATGGATTGAGGAGGTCCCCAAAGACTCTGGTGTAGAGAAAGATCAAAATCAAAGGATGTCCCCATGAGAGTTTGGTTTCTCTGGGGTAATTTCTGGAACAACCAGTGGAACAACATTTGCTTTCTTTGTGGACCACCACTTTCTTTGTGGGGGTCCACAAAGAAAGCAAGTCATTAACCACCCAGAAGTGGTTGGGGGTTTCTATCACTTAGCACTAGGATATTTTGAGAGGAACAGCATCCTCAGGGGAACAGTATCCCTGAAAAGGCAAACCATGGCAGAGATTCCAGGGAATCTGGATGAGTCAGAGGGGATTGCTCATCTAATAATAATGACCTGTGGTGGACATGATATCCTGCAATGTGGATCATCTAAACTGGAACTACTGGAGGGAGAAGTGGTGGAAAGAGAGAGGTAGAGAGAGAGAGAGAGAGAACGAACAGGCAGAGGTCAAGAGATGGTCCAGAGTGGCCACCCTTGGTGGGAACCTCCGAACACTGGTCCAGGATTTTGGCACCAAAACGTAAGGAAAGAAGTGAGTGGAGTAACTAAAGAGAGAAGAGTGGTGACAGCTTAATAGTAACACAGGTTTATTAGGAGAAACCTGCTGAGAGGGACCCCAGTAGAGTCTGGTACCCTTCTTCCACTTATAAACTGGGGTAGATACAGAGGATTAAGGGAAAATAAGATTAGGGCACTGCTAATCTTGTCAGGGAAGGGTCCTTTCTTATGACGGAGTGTTTAGGTTTCTTTGCATAATGGTGGAGTATTGTAGGTGGGTCTGGGGTTTAGGGACAGGTGCGTCTTGTACTAAGATGAAGGATAAGATTCAAAATGGTGTTGCCTAGGTCAAGTTCTACATAACACCGGGAACAAGTTCCATTCAATCTACCTCATAACTCTTCTCTTTGGATTTTGTATATCTTCTCCATCACTACTAACTCTGCCTTATTCCAGTCCTCTTTTCTTTTTCCTCTTCCCCTCCTTCCATCCTTTTCTCCAATTTTCCTTTAATATTTTTGGATTCTTGAGTAGATCACAGATGACTAAGACTAGGTTGGTTTACCTCACAAGTTTTCCTGGAAAGTATCTTGTATTTATTATTTGTAGTGAGAAGCTGACACCCAAATATTTTATTTATAAGTCTTTCTTAAAAAAAAATAACATTTGAGAGTGCCCTTCACTGTATGAATAGGCCCAAAAGCTGTGGGATATATCTATATCTATACCTATATCTATATCTATATCTATATCTATATCTATCTATATCTATATCTATCGTATCTATATCTATCTATATCTATATATATCGACACACACACACACACACACACACACACACACACACACACAATGGAGTTCTACTCCGCTATTAGAAGCAATGTTATTACAACATCATTTGAAGGTAAGTGGATGGTAATGGAAGAACTGAAATGCTGAGTGAAATGAGCCAAATGCAGAGGCTCAGGGGTCAAATGTTTTCCCTGATTTGTGGAAGCTAGATCAAAACCCAGGCTTGTATGAAAGGTCAAGCTCATGTAGTAGACTCACCAAAGTCAAAGCAACACACAATCTAGAGGAACCATAGCTATGTGGGGGGATGGGTAGGAAGAGGCAGGAGGTAGGAGAGAGGGAGGGATGATAGGGAAGGACATAGAGGTGGGGAATCAACAATGTAGTTTACCCTGTACTCTACAGATATTTTCTCATAAAAATCATGCGATTTTTCTTTTTTTTTGTCTTCAGTCTAGGTCTTTAAACTATTGATTTGCACTTAAGTGAAAGAACATAGAATAACTTTTGTAAAACTTTAAGTTTTTGTAAAACTTGAGTATGAAGTGATAAATTCCTTGACATGTGGTGTACTATCACCTCAATAAAATGGCGCAAAGAATCTCTAAATTTATCAAATATTCTGATGCTTAAAATGATTTTTACTTACATTTTTCATTATCAATTTGAATAAGGTTAGAATGTAACAAAGACTTTTAATACTAAAGTTATATTAAAGAAGCCTTTATTAGCAAAGATTCTCAAGATTAATTTTATAATAAATAACTTGTAATGAGCAATGATTGTGTTTCAGAATACCAAAAAATTTACTAGTGCCATCTTCTATGCTTGCCTACATTTCATTAAGTTTTATGCTAATATAATCTCAATTTTGAAATGAGGACACTGAGGCTTATAGTAAACAAACAAACAAACAAAAAAACAGTGTGCTTTCACTGTACGTTGAATGTTGACTTTTGATCTTTACCTGGGCTTGTGATATACAATATGGTATTCTCTTGCAATATTGGGGAGCAGCAGTGTCGAGGCTCCCAGTCAGCCACATGATCCTAGGGTGAAAGCACCAACAGTATGTAGCATACTGTGTTACTAAACTGTGATGTTTAGTAGGGAAGGTATATTAAATGCATTTCAACTTTCCATATTTTCAACATATGACAGGTTTATCAGGATATACCCAACTACAAGTTAAGGAGCATTGGAAACTTATTCAAATTTAGGGTTCTAAGATATTTTTTAGCCTTATGGATCCTGTATTTCTATCTCTTTTTCCCAACACAAATAATCCTGTTCTTCAGTGACACTTAGAAAGTTCTTTGTTTGCCTTAACCACACATGAAATTTTCATAAAAATAATACTAATACAACCATTAATGTTATGAAAACCAGTGTCATCTATAGATTCAACATAACTGCAATTAAAATACACCTAGCTTTTGTTTGTAGAAACTAAGCCTAAAATTTGTATGGAAATACAAAGAACATTAAGTGGTCAAACTAATTTTGAAAAAGTAATGAATGAATTGAAAGATTACCACAACTTGATTTAAAGACTGATTGCTAAGTTACTGGAGTTAAGACTCCCAGTGTAGATTGAATGAAGGTAGACAATGGATTGATGAAATAAGAGGCTCCAGAAATACAAACCCCCTTTGTATGGACACATCCTTGCTTTTTGACCAAGATAAAAAGGCAATCAGTGATATACAAATTATGCTGAACCATTGGATATCCATATGCCAACAAATGAGCTTGGATCCATACCTCATGTCATAGGTGAAAATTAATCAGAATGGATTGTGAACTTAAATGTAAGACCTAAAGCTACAAGTATTTTGGAGATGATATAGAATAAAATATTCATGATTTTTGGCTAAACTGAATACTCTTAGATACAACACTGATAGCACAATTCATAAAAAACAAACTTATGACTTGATATTCTTCAAAGTTGGAAGCTTCTCTTCCATAGATACTCTCAAGAGAAAGAAAACACAAATCAGAAACAATGAGAAAATATATGTAGTGCACATGTCAAATAAAGGTTGTGCATCCAAAATATGTAAAAATATCACAAAATGAATGAAAACATGACCTAATTTGTAAAAAGAAAAGTTTTGAACATTTAGTAAAATAGATGCATAGATGGCAGATAATTACATTAAAAGATGCTCGAAATCATAGTCATTAAGGAATTGGGAATTGAGAAAATGGGATAAATAGAACAGGGGTGGGAGGAAAGGAGAGGGAGAGGAAATACTGGGAACTGAATGAAAACAAGGTACATACCAAGCTTTTTTTTTTTTTTTTTTAAGAGAAGGACAGTGAGAGAGGGAGAGAACCAATTTTATTTAGTTTTTTCATGTGGCCTTCATTGCTTCAATACTTCGTTGTGTACATGGTCTGGGGTTCGAACCCATGTCCTTGCTCATGCCAGGCAAGCACCATAACCCCTGAGCCACTGCTCCACCCCCAACTCCAAGCTTTTATAAGTATGTCATTGTGTATCCTACTTATACACACACACACACACACATATATATAAATGCATAAATATACATATATATACAAAAATGAGGGGTGGGAGGAAGGGATATTTATAAAATTGTGCTATTGTATAATTATACAATGATGCTCTTGCATGATCTTATGTCACGTATACCTAATAAAAGAAAATTTAGGGAAAAAACCCAATAAGCATTGATTGGAAGAGCTAAAATTACTAACACTGACCATGCAAGAGGAAGTAGGATATGGAGGAACCAGAATGCTCATGTGCTCCTGAAAGGATGTAACATCATTCTACCACATTGGAAAATAGTTTTTCAGCTTCTTAAACAGTTCTTTATATACATATTTAAGAAAAATAAAAGTATATGTGCATACAACAAATCCCATAACAGTTTCATTTATAAGTGGAAACAATCTACTCTTTGATGAATAAATAAATAAATTGGAATATTCATACAATGGAATATTTCTCAGCAATTAAAGTATGAATTTCTCTCCAAGTTACAACATAGATCTCACAATAACTGAATTAAGAAGAAAGCAGAGTAAAAGGCAAAATTGTATTTACATACATTTATGTAAAATGCATGAACATGCAAAATAATAATACCAGCAAGAAGATCAGAGATATTTAAAAGCAGGTTCGTGTATGTTGGAGCAACGGAAAGGACTACAAAGGGCATTAGGGAACTTTTGAAGTGATGAATATGCTTACTATCTCAATGTGGTAATGGTTTCACAAGTGTTAAAAAGCATTGAATTGGGGCTGGAGCGGTAGCTCAGTGGTTTTGGCGCTTGCCTGGCAAACACGAGGACCCAGGTTCAAACCCCAGCACCACGTACACAACTAAGTGTTGGAGCAACTAAGGCCATGTGAAAAACTAAATAAAGTTGTTTCTCTCTTTCTCTGTCTCTCTCACTGTCCTTCTCTCTTTAAAAAAAAAAAAGCATCGAATTGTAGTTTTAATGTGAGTAATGTATTTTACATCAATTATACCTTAAAAAAGCTATATAACTAACAAAAAGCACATTGTGAATATTTTCAAATTTCTTGATTCTTCTGAATAAATGTAACAATTTTTGAGAAAAAATATTGAATTAACTTATCTAGTCTTGATCCTGGGCCAAAAGGTAATACCAAAAACTGATATATGTAATTACATGACTTTTTCCAGGATGAATTTTACTATTAAAGACATATATGAGTACTTATATCTGAAGAAGTATTAATGCCATTGCTGAGGATAGTGAGATATGTGTCTGAATTCTTCAAACAAATTCTTCAAATAAAGTAACAATAAAACATTACCATAGATATTAAACGATATCTTAAAAGTATAAAGATATTAGGACTGTAGTTCCTTAGTGTTTTTTAAAAATTTGTATTTTGCATTAGTAGAAAGGATAAAATTAAAATTAAAAAGGAGATCCCAGAGTTTTAATAACCAAAGTAAAACCTTCCCACATATACTATCTTTTTAGAGATTTATGATACTTTACTTTTTATGCTGAATTCTTTAATAATTTACAATTATTATTCATTTTGAGAATAATGAGAAAAGTAATTGAAGAGTACTGAATTAGAGACTTGTTAGTACAGACTATATAACTTGACAAATTGGTATTTCCCAAATTTCATTTATTTCTTCATTACATAACTGGATGGGGTAAAGGTGCCTAGAAATACCATCAAGTTTCCAACACAATTATCCAAATTACATGCTGTATTTTTAGATCGAGTCCTAATATAAACCTAGGTTTTTTTTTTTTTGTGTGTGTGTGTGTGTGTGTGAGAGAGAGAGAGAGAGAGAGAGAGAAAGAATATGCTCACAAGTCCTTATTTTAGTTTGACTATGAAAATCAGAACTAAAGTAAACCCCACAAGCAATCATCACAGCCTAGAGCTAAAATGAAATAAAATGGAATAAAGATTACAATAAACATTTTCTGCCTTTATTTTATGCTACAAATTCACATTTTATACAATTCATTCTATAAAATGAAGGAAGAAATGAGCTTTCTACAATTGTTTGAATCCAATATCAAAGTTGAACAATCTTTTTAAATGAAAACAACAGTAACCCTAGGTACTTAATGGTTCATAAATTTTAATGCATTGTAAAGATATTGAAGGAGATTAAAAATAGAATTTAAGAGCACATTACTTTCATTTTCAAAAATATTTCCTATACATTTCTTTTTCTGAAAAGACAATCATATTATATTTTTAAAGTAAACTACTTTTCGATGGCTGAGGGATAATCTGTGGGCTTGTTCTTATCTTTAAAGAGCTGTATCCATCAGAAAGCACTCAACTCACAGCGTGGGGCAGCACCAGCACACTGTGACCTGAATCAAGAATAATAGCATTGGAATAACTCCCTCTGATTTGTTCAAAATGATTTCTCAAACAAAAAGAATTTTGGAAATAGCATGAAGCAATTTTCTCTCTGTTGAGCTTTAGTCTGAAGAATATTGGCCCTGGGCTTACAGAGAATGTGCTTTTAGGTCTTTTATTTCCATCTTACATTCTTAAATTTCCGTGTTACAGGTTATTAAATTGATTTAATTTACTTTCTAAAATAATATTTAATTAATAGATAAATGTTTCTATATTTTAGGAATTTAAATATACTCAGTTTCACGTGGACAGGACTCCTTTCCTCTGGGACTCATTGAAATGGTTTAAGTGATGTCAGGCAAGTATACACGTTTTCAAGCTTCTTAATTAAGGTGCTCCAACATTGTAAATTAAGCATTCTCTATTCTTCATACTTACTGTCTTTTATCAACACACACATATATATTTCAGTGGAGACTCAGATAAAAATCTGAATAATTCTGGTAATTCTAACTCAATATTCCTTTGCTCTTCTGTTGGGTTATAAGACATTTAAGTTCTTCAGGAAAACCCAGCCTCTTCATCGTTTTTTTTTTTTTCTTTTAAGAGAGTAAGAGAGAAAGAGAGAAGCAACTTTATTTAATTTTTCATCTGGTTTTCATTGCTGCAACACTTAGTTGTGTATGTAGTTCTGGGGTTCGAAGCTGGGTCCTTTCACATGCCAGGAAAGCACTGTCACCGCTGAGCCACCGCCCCAGCCCTGGCTTCTTTGTCTTATTGAAATACAAATCCAATGGAAAACATGGCTCACATGAAAATCAAATTGTGAATGTGACCCAGTAGCCTAGAGCAAGTCAGTGAGTGGAGCTAATGAAACACAGGTCAGAAAGTGAACATGCAAACATTAATTTTTTTCCCCTATTTTTCTACAAAGTCCTTTCCCTTCTTCATTCTAGAGTGGTAACAGTGAGGGATTCAGGGATGTATTTTTGTATAACACAGTGAGAAAATACTTTGAAGTGTATTTAATTTATGCACCACTCCCACACCTTGCAAAAACAAATTACATTGCTAATTAATGTAAGAATCATGAAAGACAAAAGGTTATGCTAAGATGAATTATAACATTGTCACTTGTGGGCTTCAGCAGAGGCTGATGCTCATCTTACACACATCACCACAAAGAAGCTGTTGGGAATTGTGAGTATTGGTTTTCAGGAAATCCCAGGACATTTTCCAGCAGAAGTTATCATTTTGAGAGAGAATTGTCCCTAGATGATACTAAAATTACCCAAAGAATTTCACACATGCGTAACCAGCACCTAGATAAAGAGAAGCAACTTTATCTGAGCCCTTGTCTTCCCTCCTACCCACCCCTCCTGTCAACATACTGACTTCAGACAATGCAGATTGTCTATTCTTGTTCTTCACTTAATAAAATCAAAATGAGTTGGGGATCCCTAGGGGAACTTTACTATTTGAAGATTTACTAGAAGGACTCACAGGACTCAAATGCTATGTATACTCATAGTTACCATTTACTATTGCATCAGATGGAACAAAATTTAGGAGAAACTAGGCACAGCTTCCAGGTGGTCCCTTGCAGTGGAATGGAAGTATTTAATTCTCCCAGAATGATCACACAACATGTGCTGAGTTGCCAACCATGGAAGCTCACCTGAATCCAGGGGTTTTACTGGGGTCAACAGCACTATCATGACTGGCCAAGCTGGCATTCAGTATGAGTCACAGTGTTGGGATAAACTTACCTGATCACACTACTGCATCATTGTCTATGGCGTTAAGAATACAGATATACTCTTATCACACAGAGTGTTTCAAGGCTCAGAGGTTACTTTTCAGAAGCAGATTAAGCAACACCCTTCTTTGGAATATGCAGGGTTTGAGCAACCCAGACCTACTATGTTCACCCTTTCCTGTATACATATAGTGCCTACTTTTTATGCATGTAGCCTCTTGTTGAGTTTTATTTTTATGAGATTCATTCATATAATATTGTTGGTGATTGTAAATAATGATGCAATCCATATTATTACTGTTGAATTTTTGTAGATATTCTTTCTGAGATTAAGAAAGCCCCCTTGTATTTCTAGTTGGCTGTTTTTAATCACAATCACAAATATTCAGTTTTGTCAAGAGCTATTTTTGTGTGTAAGAGATGCTCATACATTCTACTTTGCTTCTCTATTTTAAATGTAGTTAATTACATTGATTTGTTTCCAAATAGTACATTATTCTTCCATCTTCAGAGTAAACCCCACTTAGTTGTGGTGGATTATCCTTTCATATTTTACTATATTTGATTTGCTAATATTTTATTAAGTATTTTCACATCTAGGTTTGTGAGAGACATTCATCTATAATTTATTTTCTTTTGGGGTCTTAATATTAGAGTCTCATTAAAAGAGTTTTAAAAAAACTATTTGTGTATAAATATGTGAAAGATTGATATACTTCTTCCTCAAATGTTTATAAGAAATCAATAAAGTAATTTGAGCTAGGCTTTTTTCTTTTTTCATTTTTAAATAGTGGATATAATTTCTCTGATAAAGAATCCACTATTGGGCTGGAACGATGGCTCAGCGGTTAAGGTGCTTGCCTGGCACGCGCAAATACTCAAGTTCAAACCCTAGCACCCACGTACACAATAGTCTCAGAACAACAAAAGCCATGAGAAAAATTAAATAAAAATTTATTCTCTCTGTCTCTCTCTCTCTCTCTCTCACTGTCCCCTCTTTGTTTATTAAAAAAAAAAAAAAAAAAAAAAAAGAATCCACTATGATTTTCTCTTCCTTCTTCTGTCAGCTTTGGTAAACTTCATTTTTCAAGGAATCCAACTATCTAACTAGCTCATTATTTTGCCAAGACAGATGAATATGTAAAAGTAATTAAGTGTTGGAAATACGTGAAATGGGTACACCTTCTTGAATTTAGGTCATGATTCAAAACTTAAAAATTAAAAATTTTTATTATCATCACACTTACAAGTAGACTTGTAACAAATCTAACATCACTGGAGGGCAATCTGATTCCCAGGATGTCTTTGTCCTGAAATCAGAGGTAGCTCATCTTTTTTACATACTTTTATTCCTATTTAATTAGAAGGTTGGATTTTTCTACTGCAATTACAAAGGAATTATCTATCTTTTGATACAATGAGGGTCTAACATTAAACTTCGTGGAAGTCAAATGACTGGATTTCGCTGGATCTTTGAACATTATCAGAACTATAAATTAGAAAGATATTTCGGGGCTGGAGCAGTGGCTCAGCAGTTGTAGCACTTGCCTGGCTTGTGTGAGGATGATGCAGGTTTGAACCCCAGCACCACACACACAATGAAACGTCAGAGCAACAAAAATCATGTGAAAAACTGAATAAAATTGATTCTCTCTTTTTCTCTCTCTCTCTGTCTCACTGTCCCCCTCTCTCTCTTAAAAAAAAAAAAAGAAGGATATTTGAAAGAGGAGGAGAAATTGTATATTGTATATTTGTATATTTTCACCTTTTAGAAGGTGAAAATTCATCAAGGATATTTTTGGATCAGGCCATAGCCTTTCGGAAATATAATACAGCTTACCAAATGTTTGTTTCTTCTGTTGTTGTTTCAAAATCTTGTTGGAAGGATGGAGAGGGAATGATGTTTATAGCCTTTAAATGTTCTAATAAAAGTGTGAATGCTTATGATATATCATCAGTTATATTAATTTAACATGGTTAAGATATAAAATATACCAAAGAAAACTATTACTATACAAATTAAGTTGTATTGTACTTGTTAGAAATTATTATCTTTATGTTAAGGAAGTCAGAATTGAGATACGTAATCTTTACATTTAGGTCTTCCCAAAATTTGTAAGTTGAAAACCCATCTCCATCATGATGGCATCTAAAAGAGTCCTTTGTGAGGTGATTATTAGGTCATTAATTGTGGAGTCCTCATGATCCAGATTAGTGCTCTTATAAAAGAGGCCAGAGGAAACTGTCTCCCTTCCATCATGTGAGGACACAGTGCAGAGACTGCTGTTTATGGAAGAGTCAACAGACAGGGAATCTGCTTGTACCTTGATCTTGGACTTCCCAGTGTGCAGAACTGTGGTCAATAAACGTCTTTTGTTCATAAGTATTCAGTCTATGCTACTTTGTTATAAAAACCTAAACTGGCTAAACCTTTAGATTGCGTATTTCTCTTATCTAATGTTGTCCTAGTTAGATGCATTCGGTTGAAGTGTGTTGGTGGTTAGTGATGTGGAGAGGTAAGGCATAGTAAAGTAAGAAAAGAAAGAAGCCAGTGCCAAGACATCCTTAATTAGGCAGTTTTTGCATTAGAAATACTCTTCCAAAGTTCACTTCTTTATCAAACTGAACAAGTTAGTAAAAAGATGCCTTGCATATTGAAATTTCAACTTCCTAAATGTAGCCTCAACGACTATAGTCTGCCAACAAGCATCTATGTGCAAAAATAAAAAACACAAGTGTCAAACTGCTAAAAGTATATCACGGTACAAGTCATTAATTCACAAAGAATTTCATGATTATAAAAGAACAAAATTAAGAACAAGTTAGAAAACTGGGGCAGGAACATGAATGGCAATGTACTGCGAAACACAAAGGGAGGTGCACAATTGGCAATAAAATGACCAACGTTTAAGATGGATCTTAACTAAAGAAATAAAGATTTTCAGCGGCATGATATTATTTCCACTTTATGTATGTTGTGGGGTTGTTTTGTTGATAGAATCTTTTTTTTTTAAATGTGGCTTTTGTTGCTTGGAAACTTTGTTGTGTACATGGTGCCGGGTTTGAACCCTTGCACTCGCGCATGCCAGGCAAGTGCCATAACTGCTGAGCCACTGCTCCAGTCCTATTGATAGTATCTTAAGAGTGTGAGTAAAGTGACAGTCTTCTACACTGCTAGTAGAAATATAAACTAATCTTGCATTGAAAATGTACACGGCCAGCAATTCCTTGCACAAATTTTATCTAAAATGAAGAATTAGAAACTTACACAGGTGCATATGCAAGAATAATGTTTTACAATGTTATTTATAAGGAGGAAACAACGTAAAAGTCCAATGGTGGAAGACTAGATAGCCATATAACTTATGGCACATCTACATAATAGGATGTTAAGTAGTCATTTAATTGATGTAGAATTGTAATTAAAATTTTAGATAAAAGTTTATAATATTTAAAGTGAAAATGATTATATATATTTATGTGCATAGATGTGTAAATAGATATACACAGAAAACTGCATATATTATCTCTACACATTAAGCACATACATGCACAATTTATCTGGGGGTTTCTGATTATTTCTTAAAGTTAAATTTCTAGAGGAATAACTTTTGCATCAGATCATAGATATATTTTTAAAGATATTAGTGTTCATTGCAAATTACTCACCATACAATTTTATCAATTGACATCCTTTATCTATTTTATAGTCATACTTTTTAAAATGCACTGCAATATTGACACTAGTAAATATCTCTGAATATGTTATAGGTAAATTGAATTTTCTCTTTTTGTTTTTCTACACTGTGAATTTATTATGCCAAGTGCCTGGGAAGCTGAGCCACTCTTTGGCTCAGAGCTCTTAAATGGGGTGGGTGTGGACAGATTATGCCAGGGTCTGGACTCTGAAGAGGTCCTGACTGTACTTGTTCTACAGCTCCTTGGCCACTGTTGTAGAAACCTGTCTTTCTCATTTTGGTTCCAAAACAAGCAATGACAATTGTAGAGCCCTTTCAGATTTAGATTTGAAATACAAATGTCTCCATTCATATTCAGTGCTGTCATTCCAGTAAATATTTTCAGCAATGCTTTTAAAATGAAATTTAAAAGAGGCCCCCCACCCCCTGCATATTTATAAATAGTTCTTCCTTGGAATTTATATATAATTCAATCGGTATAATGAAGTACTATGTCTGGTACTCTCACTGTTTGAAGTAACTACTCCTTTAGCTTACAATTGAATTTTTGGAGAAAACATTGAATTTTTAGATGCAACACATCACCAAATTAGAATGTATAAACCTAGAGGTGGGAAAACTGAATTTGAGGTAATTTGGAGGGATTGCGATCATGGTTAATAATACATTTTAAAAATGGGGACTTTTTCGGAAATTGTTTTGTTGAGTAATGTTTCAGTAAAAAGTGTTTGGTAAATCAATTCAGAGTGCTAAAAGCATGGGGAGAATTTGGAAAAGAACTTGAACATATACAAATGAAGATAAAAGCAACCATAATGGCATGGTAGAGATCATAAAGTTATGATATACTTTAATGTCAAGAAATTATTATTTTTCAAGATGTTAACAGAAAAACAGAGTACCAAAAGACTCTGATATAAATTCTGATGTGAAACTTGTATTAAGGCAGGTTACGTATGAAATCCACAGGGAAACCCTGAATCTACAGGAAGTCAGAGCCCAGAAAGAATAGAAAAAGATCTGGACAGTTGCATAAACAATCATGATTGACTTTTCCTCTATTTGAATTTCATTGCCAAGGTCAAAAAAGAGCTGAGGCCTCTGGGGTGAAGCTGCAGCTGTACTTTGTATGGCCAAAATCAAAGCAAGTCCCTAAAATGAGTAATAAAATATAGACATTCGGTTATTATCATCCAAGGAGGAAGCATGTATGTTAGAAATCTGGGGAACAAAAAGACATTGAATCCAGGCAGGAGCGTATTACTACTTTGAAATTCCTGTGATCTTGGACAAACAATTAACCACTGAAACTCAGTTGCTTAATTAATTCATAGAAAACTTTTTGGAAGATGATAATATATCTGGGCAGCAGTTCAACTTAGTGGCCATTAGTCTAATCTCTAGCATGACTTATAGGGGGAGTTCAAAGCTCAGCTTTGTCACTTACTAGCTGTGATACCTGAGCCTCATCTTTTCTGGGTTACAGTTCCCTTAACATTAAAATGAGTAGCTAGTGATATTTGTCTTAGGCTGTGATTGTGATTCATTAAGTTCAGTGCCTAGTGCACACCCAGAATTCAAGAACATGTTACCTGTTTATAATGTGATGTTTCCGTTAGTGGGTCAAGAGCATGTTCAGGAAATCTAGTAATTGCAATAATACACTTCTCAGAAGTTGTAATAATGACCCTAGGCATCAGTAAAGCTGAATTATTTCCAGAAAATGCCCTTTTTTATGCCTTACTGATTTTGTTCTTGTATAAATCATCACAGCAAAACAAGGCTCTGATGGCTTGTTTAATTATGTACACAAAAGACTCTAAAAGAAAAAAAAAAGGTGACATTCCCATTTTAGTTGACATTATACTCTCAGTTGTGCATTGTTTCTGTTATAAGGGCCTTTTGTATAACCTGTCCGGAAGTGTTCCAGGAAGGAAAAACATTTTCATTGGTATCCATTGATCAACTACCCCTAGAAACAGCTAAAGGAGACCCAAGACAGTCTCTCCTTTCAAATTAACCAAGAAACCCCCTTAAGCCCTTGCTTCTCTAACATGTGTGGTGGTCAGAGGCACTAGCTGTCTCCCTTTGGCAAGTTGCCTCTTGGGTCTAACGATTCCTCAGTTAAATACAGAATGAATAGAGATATGGGTGTAATTCTCAGCATGATGGTTGGCATATTTTAAAATGGCAGAAGTGGAAGCTATTAGTCATTATTAACCTCACAAATATTTTATTGGGATTTACAAAATCATTCATTTTGAATGTATTAGAGCACATACCATCATCATCAAAGATGGCCCATCTGAAACTTAACTATTAAAAAAATCATTCACATTTAAATTTCTATATGAAATATTTGGTAACTATGAAAAGTTGTGATGATTCTAAATAGATTTAACACCAGAGTGTCAATGAAAAATAATCTCAACACTTATTTATGAGCACTCGATATTTTTCTTTTAATATATCAATTGTTTACACATAGGAAATTGTTTCCCTAATTCCTAGAAAGTAAAATCTTGTAGTGAAACCAGAATACCCTCTCCCTTATTCTAAAATTTATTTTTAAATAAAGTCCGAACAATGTTTCTTTGCCATTCTCTGTTTCCCCTTGGATCTGAGGAATAAGAATAAAATTATTACAGTCTTAATGAATAAATTTATATGTCAAAGCCCAGGACTGACCTGTAGTTTCCTGGAGTCCAGAAACCACAGACAATCTGAGTGGATTCCTGGGCCTTATTAGGAAAATATCCAAGAACTTTTGAAACCCATTATTTCCAAAGACAACTATAGCATAACACTTTCTATTTTTTATGTTTATTTATTTATTTATTTATTTTTTATTAGTGCACTATAGTTTTACATAATGTTGGGATTAGTTGTCACATATTCCTAGATAGCATAACACTTTCTAGTTAAAATACAGTAGGAAATGCATGTCTATAGTTGGTCTTGAAATGCTCACCATAGACTTACAAGTGATAATATATAGCTAACATTTATGAGGCAGTAACTACACCCATGTGTCATTTTAAGCCCTTTTTAATTCTCACAAGAACCCCATGAATTGGGTATTATTTCAATTTTGAAGTTGAGAAAGCTGAAGGTGGTTACTTCATAACTGGTGACTGTGGAATGTGCACCCGGCCAGACTGGCTCCAGTGGAATGGGGCACCCTGCTATTCTCCCTCCGTCTACATGCTATGAAAGTGTTTTATAATTGTTATAGATTAGCTCCATATTCCCATTGACTGGCAAAGTCGTCTACAAAGCCTCCTTGTACTACAAATGTCGCACTGCCACCTCTCACTAAAGGAGAGTTTTTCCAACATAATTTTAATTATTGCCTCAGAAATTGCAAATTATTATAGTCAACAAACTATAGGGCACTTGCAAAATATGATTGTGAGCATTCTATCTTTGAATCTGAAAGTCTAATATATAATTTAAAACTACAATAACTATCTTTTGATGAAAGCAAACTATCTGAACTTCAAAATTTTTAAAATGTCACATAATGAAATTCATTAACACTTTGTGTATTTTTTTCTTTTTTTTAAACCTTTTGGTAAATAATAGAATAAGATAAATAATTTATGACTTCTCCCTTTGACCCACTAATCATACTTATGAACTGTGACAAACGTCCATAACTGTATAAATAATTAAAACCATTATGTTGCTGGGTAAAGGTTGTGGTGAGGACAAACATGGACACTTCTATTTCTCTTTCTGTTTAGCTTTTCTCCTGTCCCTTCAGATTCAGCGTGAGACCTGAGTGGTTCCTGTGTTTGCAGTATGCCACACACTGTTCCTGAGCAGGATCAGGAAGGGCTCATGGGAAAAGGTGAAGTTTAGGCTGCTTATGACTTTCTCTTCTCTGGACGTTAGATAGGAGAGTGAGTGGAAGCCAAGGTTCCTGTAAATGGGATCCTAGCACAGCAGGGAAGGTGAGGACGTAGGGATCTAAGGACATATTCCTTTCTAAGAATAATTAGGTGAAACCTGGAAACCTTCTATTACTCATTTTACTAATCTTAATTCCATACGGTTCAACAGACATTAACTGAACTCTCACTGGCTACTTGTTAATGTCATACAAAAAGCAGTGTCTTTCTTTATAGAGGGATGGAATGCCTTTCATCAGGGAAGGTCTTTTTAAATTTTAGTTCCCTACAAAAATCCCATAATGTCTATTCACTTATCTACGGAGAGCTCTTGGGGAAAAATGCTATCTAGGATTTTCAGGGTCGCTGCTTCTTTGTTTTTTCTTTTCGCTTTTTAATTACAACTGCCCTTTATTTCTTCCTTCTCTATAAAAGTTCATATGCTAATCTGTTCTGATTTTTACCTTCCCCTCTAAAGGCTAAAGAACTGTGATAGGTTTAAATGTTTATTATTCACCAGAATTATTTTCTTTTTTCAGAATATATGTGTCAAAGTGTACTTGGGTGGAGAAGGAGAAAGCCAAGTCATGTTCAAGTGTGGAAATGGACTGTTCAGTGCTCCTGGAGAGACTGGGGATGGCAAGCGTTCCCAGGGGAAGGAGTTGGGGATGCAAGGAAGAAGGGAAATGTAGGGAGAAGGCCTGTCACATATGTGAAAAACTGTGAAGAGCCGCAGTTTAAGTGGGTGAATTTTCACCACTATCTATTAAATTTATACAGTCGACTTGCATACGCTCTTAAGATGCTTGGTAGGGTTGCATGTGTATTTATGTGGGGATCTATAAAATGATGAAGGGACTGAGCCTCATATTAGCTTGACAGGGGATGAATGAGAGAAAGCATTTATGAGAAAAATAACCTCAGACAGAAAAGATTGTAAGTATGTGAGGACCTTTGTATTTTGGCCTTTCATAGAATATAAAAATCAAAATTTAAAAAAAAAAATTAAAGCATACATGCTCTCATTTTCAAGGTCCCAGACACAAATAGGCTACAATTTAAATCAGGTGAAAATCCGTCTTGTTTAAAATTCATGATGGTAACCACTAGACCTTTTCATTATGACTACTGTCCTTTCTAAACTCAGTGACTTCTTCCCTTTGATACTATTTAAAGATTTAAACTTGTGTTATGATACTTTTCCCCCAAATATTCTTCTGATAGCTCATGCCAAAAATGTTGTGATGACTGTCAAATATATTATCAACTCTAACTAAAGAACACCTTTTCCAAGCCAGACACTGTGAAATGTTAAATTATTAGCAAGGGGGCCGGCATATAACCAGACCTTTCAACGCAATTGGAAAGCAAAGATAGTGGTGGCATCACTGGTGGAAATCACCCTTCACTGGCCTTTTCCTTTCTACTCTAGTCAATGTTGTCACACACTCTTTCTTGCCCTCCCCTCTGTCCCCAGCAGCATGAAGTGTCTAGAAATGATTTCGCAAGGTCTTCTAAGCCTTCTTTGCTAAGGGATGGCAGTTTTATATGGGTAGGTCTTGCGTATAACTGACATAATTTCTTGATCTTCGTGCTGCACATATTCCTCTGAACTGTCATGGTAAGAAAAGGCACTTGACAGTGTTGAGTACGGAGAGTTTCGTGTAGAAAAATATAAACTATGTTGTATTTATTTTGTATTTATTTTAACCCTTGATTTTAAACTTAAGTCATACCAAGTGGTTCCTGACAAGACACAGAATGGACACGTTTTGAAAACACCTATTTGGCATGTTTCAACAAGAGCCAAGCCAAAACACCCCACCCTGTAAACATCCATGGCTTCAGAAACAT
>PVKS010007866.1:0-70976 GCA_004027875.1 Aplodontia rufa | reverse complement strand
AAAAAAAAAAAAAAAAAAAATAGAAAATCTAGCCTGCTTAAGCAGTTCTTTGTTTAAATGAACATGTTTAATATTGTAGAGTCTGAAGGTAGCATGGTTAGATGGCTAGGGAGGGGCATGTAGAGTGGGGTCAGTTAATTATACTAGAACATTTATTATCACTTTCCTTCAGGGCAAGTTTGTTTTTTAAGTTACTTAAAACTCTGATTTTTTTTTCCAAGTGTTTGGCAGTAAGTACCCACAAAATGAATTTATTTTTTTATTTGGCTTGAATATCACTTCTCTTTCTTATAAAATAAATAATTAAGCACCGAAGTATTAGAACTCGGTTATAATCAATAACATGTAAAGCTATGTATAGGGCACTTGATAAATAACTTACATGACTGATTCTGGAATTTAATTTTAATAATAGACTTGTTATTATCATTTGCATTTCACAGAGGAGCAAGCTGAGGGAAGTTTTAAAATACTTGTCTCAAAGTTAGGATATTAAGTGACCAAATTGGATTTCAAATCCATGTAGCCAATTCATGTCTAGAGCAAGGACTATTAACTACCTCATTTTTCTGGTTCATTCACACTTTAATTTTTCAAGTTTTTATTTCATTTCATGCTTTCATTTGGGATGATGGTTTTCTTGTTAAAAGTAAGTTACGTGATGTCCAGTCTATAGATATTACTTGCCTATCTCACGAATGAGAACTTAGAGCATAACATTAGTTGAAAAATCACAACAATGCATTACATTAAGAGAAAACTAAATTCATTGAACTTGTATTTTCTTTTCCTAAAGTTCTCTATATGTGTTATATAACAGGATATCTAATATAAGTATAGAGCTAATTTGCAGAGTCTGGAGATGACTTTTTGTGTTGGCATTTAAACTTACAAGAAAAAAAAATCTAGAATGAGGAACTTCCATATACCTTGTACCCAGAATCTCCAGTTGTCCACGTTTTGCTCTGCTTGCCTTATCACTTTCTCTTTGTATTTGTATTTACATATTATGCCTCAGTTTTTCTGAGCCATCTAAGTTGGGGACATGGTGCCCTTCACCCATAAAATGCTGTAGAATGTCTTTCCTGAGAACACAGACAATCTCTTACATAACTACAGTGCAGTTATCAAATCAGGAAATGTACCATTGACACAGTACTATTATCTAATCCTCAATCCATATTCTAATTTTGTCAATTGTTCCCATAATATCCCTTTTTGCTATTTTTTATCCTGGTCCAGGATCCCATCCAGGATCACACATTGCCTTCAAGTTGTCACGTCTCTGGGTTTTTTTAGCCTGGAACAGCTTCTTAGTCTTTATCCTTCTTGACTTTGATGTTTTGAAGAGTACAGGCCAGTTATTTTGCTCCTCAGTCTGGGTTCTTCTGATGCTCCCTCATGATTAGATTCATGTCACAAATTGCTGACAGCGATGCCACAGACATGATGTCGTGTCATGTGTATATCATACCAAAGGCATGTGATGTCATTTGTCCTGGGGTTGGTGATGTCAACCTCAATCCTTGGGTGAAGGCAGCATCCACAGGGTGTCTTTACTCTGCTATTACCAGGAGCTTACTTTCTATTTCATCAGAGAAGGCATCAGGCAAACTAATTATTAGGTCCTACTCTCGTTTCCCCTTGCTCTGGATGTTACGCTGCAAGATGAGTGCTTTGTTGCCAAGTGGGAAGTGGAGTTCCAACTCCCCTCTCTGTGGGTTTCCGAGTTATTCTAGAGCTTCTATCCTTCCCCATCACCGCACACCCTGGCAGGCCTTGCTGTCTCTCAGTTTCTCCCCTCTTTGCCTTGACTTCTTTCTGATCATATTAGGGGAACATGCCCACACATTACTGTAACCCTCTCTGCTCATACTGCTCTGACCTGGGTGGTATCACCCCCTTCCTCTTCCTTGGAACAGTGACCCTCAAGTTTCAGCCTTAGTGAAAGGAGAGAAGTGAAACAGAATTTTCTGAAAAATGCAAAATACATAGATTTGGTATTTAAGTTTGGGGTGTTTCTTACTTTTGTTGCTCCAGACACAAAAATGTGTGATATATGGGCTAGAGCGGTGGCTCAGTGGTTACAGCGCTTACCTGGCATACTCAAGTACATGGTTTCAAATCTCAGCACCACATACACAGCTAAGTGTCAGAGCAACAAAAGCCATGTGAAAAAACTCAATAAAAATTGATTTTCTCTTTCTCTCTCTCTTTCTCTCTCTGTCCTCTCTTTTTAAAATTGTGTGATATATCATATATTATTCTACAACTTTTCTCCTTTAACAGTGTGACATGGCCATTTATGTAAACCAGGAGCTGCAGGTCACTCTCATTCTTTCTGGTGGCTGCATGTTTCTCCATTGGAAGATTTTACTGTAATATGTTCAGTTCCTCAGTCCAGATATTCAAGTTGCTGTTGGAAATCAGGTGTTCACATCTGTGCCTGTTCCTACCCTTGTGGACTTGTCATTTATTCCCTCCTACATTTGGCCTCCCCTTCCTAGGAGGCACAAGATACTCAGAACATGCCAAGTGGGTATGTTGGGTCTGCTAAGGCAATAAGCATAATCATTTGAGGATGTGATAGTGAGTTTGGGGACTGTCTTTATTCCAGTGTGACCTTGATCCCAAATGAGTCCTGGATGCAATGAGGAAGCTTCCAGAAAAGTGAGCTGCCCTGAGTTAACCCCAACTTGTATTGAGAAGTAATCTCAGTTGGGCTAGTAAACGGAGGTGCTGGCCCCTGGAGTCCCTCCTGAATGGCTGAAGACTCTGGGGGTAGACCCTGTGTACTGCGGTGCTTAGGGTCTCCAGGTGACCCAGAAGTTGTAAAGCCCTCCCTGCCTTCCCCTATATGAAATTCTGTGGAGATATGTTAGTCAGCCTTTCATTGCTATGACCAAAATACCTCACCAGAACAACTTAGAGGAGGAATAGTTTATTTGAGCTCACAGTTTCAGAAGTTCAGCCCAAGGTTGACCAGCTCCATCACTCTGTGGGGTGTGAAACTGTGGCAGAAGAGCGTGGTGGAGGAAAGCTGCTCATCTCACGGTAGCCAGGAAGCAGAGCAGGAAGGAGAAGTCAGGGGCCAAGATTGTCCTCAAAGGCACATCCCCAGTGACCTTCCTCCTCTAGCCATGCTCCACCTATCTGTAGTTGCCACCCAAATGGACTAATCTGTAGGCCGCAGTTCTTGGAATCTAATCATTTCACCTCTGGAAAATCTTCATTGTCTGTCTCACAAGCTTATGAGCAGATCTCTCACACCCAAATGACAATATGGGGATGCTATTTTTAAAGAGTACTAGAACTGCTGAGAGTTGAGTGTGTTGAACTGTGAATCCTGTCTGAGGAGATGCATCCAATATTTCCTTCCATGTGAGTCTGGGTGACATTACTGCATGTCCATTGATACCACTGATGTAGTACTCAGCCATTCCTACCCAACAGAGGTAGAACATAAGAGCTATGGATCAGCCATACCACATTTTAATAAGTCCTGTTTACATTCCTTTTTTGTTGTATAGTATTGCTCTATTAGTAGATGTTGAGGATTTTGGTTTTAAAAGAAAATAGTAGTAATCGAAATTCTCAACCAAGAAAGCAGTTTCTCAAAAAGTTATTAGACTAACTTCAACTGTATTTGGCCAATTAAATTGGCCTTGGCCTCCTCTGTAGATACCAGAACCCCTTCCCTTCCTGACTAAGCCTTTCTTCCTCTGTTTTGTCCTGTGCCACTGGCCTATAGAAAGTACCCATAGCTACTACTGGAGCAATCAGACCCCATTACCCAGGTTGCCCTGCGCCCTGAGTGCCTGGACCTTAGACTCCCCGGGCCTCCTGCTGCCCTGCAGCATTGGGGAGTGTGTAGGCCCTTATTTACTGCCATGGCTGTTTTAAATAATCTATTTTATAAAATCAGATAAGAATAGTACTTAAAACAGTAAGTTTTTTTTTTTAAATAAAAGATGCAGGTAAATAAATTATGACATTCAAAAACAGGCTTCCCGTTTTGCACAGATGGCTATTAACAGAACTGAACTCCCACTTTCTCCATTAGTAAGTAAACAATTTATTTAGTAAGATCAAATGTTTGCTAAATCACAGAAATCTACAGAATGCAGTTTAATTTTATTAAAATACTGACAAACTTATAGCCTCCTCAATCCCTCCCCTTTCCAAATTCCCAGATGCCCTTTCTCATCTTTTTCTCAGTTTCCTCTCCCCAGTCTGCTCCAGAAAATGGCTTCTCCTGCGTGCTAGGTGGTTTTTGAAGTACACTTCTTGCAGGGTGGTTGGTCTCGGAGGGGAGCATTACCCCCATCCAGTGTGTGTCCAGCTTCAGCAGCACAATAGTGTCCTCACTTTTGAGGGCATTTCCTGGGCAGCAGTGGCTGGCACCAGGACTAAGCATATGGTTCCGGTACCCCAGCCACCAGATATGGGGAGGGTTGCTTCTGAGCAAGCACCAGCCTCCGGTCTCCAATCCTGATTCCCTTTGTTGTCCACCACCTTGACTTTATCATGTTATCTCTCTGTCGGGCCAGCTAAGGTAGGTGGGGGTGGAGCTGGGAGTAGGGGGAGGGCAGGAAGATCTGTGGGCAGCCGGAATGACATGGGTGATTCAGCTCTTGAAGGTGGAACTGGGGCCAGGATGATTGTTGCCTAAATTGGGATGGCAGCAATTTTGCCTTAGCTAAGAAGTTTTTTAACTTCTAAGGACAGAGAACTCTTCCTCCCGTATGTCTGACACAGTGCTTCTCACGCTGGGGTGGGCCTGTTGGAAAATCTGTCAATTCGTCCATTATCTGAACCAGCTATACGGTTTTCTTTTTTGTCATTACTGTTTTCAGCTAGCACATTTCTCCACCCTAACAGTCCAATAATCTACTAGTAGAACAGGGGGAAAGGATAATTCTCCTCCCGCCCCTTCCTCTCTCCAAGAGAATCTTGAGGTAAATCACATTATACTTGGTGCTCAGGGTAGACTAAGGTGGAGAATCCCTGCCTAATGTCCCGCCATTGATGGCTTATGTACTGTACAGATGATGTTCAAGAACCAGCTAATTCCAACATTAACCAAAATGGCATGCAAGCCAAACCAAAACAGCAGCGAAAATACCTGCCTTCACCTTATGCACTGCTTAATTCACCAAGCTAAAGTCACTAAATCAAAAGTGCTCCACCTCCAACTGGTGTTCTCCTTCAGGTTGTGTATCAGCAGGTGCTGTTAAACATGAACCGTAGCACTTACGTCCTGAGAACACGGATTGAGACATTTAGCTTGAAGTCGTGGCACCTTATTTTAGTCTCTGTATGGTTTATGTGGGGGACACATGTTTTTAATTAACAAAGAAACAAAACAACCACTTTCCACAAACCCATTTGTGATAGCTGCAGACATCATGAGTGTCACAGAGCCAGACCCCAGTGCTGCTGCCAGTAACATGAAGATTTCTAAAATTTTTGCAAGCGGATTCAGTTTAAACCCTTCTCTAAATTTGGGGTTGCTCGTGCTCCAGCTTGTGGTCCTTGGAGTGATTGCCCCTCTTGCTTCAGAAATGTGCCTAAAAGACGGTCAGGAAGCTCAGCCCCTGCTGACAACCCCGAGCTCATACAAGACCTTGAAGGTTTGGCCCGTGTAGCAGAGAGGAGCAAACAGTCCCATCCTAACTACAGGCCTAGCTTAAGGTTAGCAGCAAGACCAGCATTCTGTTGCTTCATTTTCCTATTAAGCTCTGGGTTGCTGATGGAAGCAGAATTCCAGGGTTCTGACACACCACCGCATTGTTAACACGATAGGGAGGATTTGATTATGGGAGAACAAGTCCAAAAACGGTAAATTGAGAAAAAAAAAAAAATCTGGGGCCTTGCTTCTCAAGGCAGCCTTGTGTTTGCATTCCTTCATTTGATGTGGTTCTTCCTTCAGTGCCAAACGGTGCAATGTGGAAAAATGATGAAGCTGCAAAAAAGGGGAGGGGGTGGGGAGTGACCTGTTTAGAAACAAGAGAAAGAAAACATTGCGTAGGGATCAAAGAGGAGAATACCTGCTTCTGCAGGCAGGAAGAAGGAAGAAAGGCAGGAGTCCTTTCCCGTGCTCAGGTGGAGACTGAGCTCTGATGTCAGCTGATGCCTTTCAGGCCACGCCAGGAGAGACAGGGAGGCCACGCTCTGCCTGTAGGTGAGATCAGCAGCCACTTGAGAAAGGGCGAGGCTGAGCGCGTGGGCTCCCCAGAACAGGGGGCCCCGGGGAGGAGGGAGGGGGAGCTAGGGCTGCCTTCCAGACTCAGATTGTGCAACTGAACGTGTTTGCACATTTGATCATTTTAACACCAGCCAGCCTTGGAGATGACTCTAAAGAAGCATCACCATCCAAATGAGGGAAAAGGTTTCCACGCAGGAACAGGGTTTTATTTATTTACAACTTGAAGGCTGGACAGCTTTTCTATTGTGTGGTTTGTGACTTCCCAAAGTGACATTTTCTGAGTTTTAAAATTATCTTTTTTTGCACTGTGAAAAGAGCATATATGATTCATCTTAATATTTCTGAGGATCAGTCACCAACTAACAGCTAGCATTTTGGGTGGGAGGATCACTTTCGTAGGCAGCTTTTTCACCTAACATAGAAGTATAAAGCACCAGAATATGCCTCAAGCTTCGTTCAAAATTGTAAAAATAGCTTGCTCTTGCACAGTTACACTCCAGTGCCATTGTGAGAACTCCCACGGTTCACACACGGCCACGCTCACCTCGCCCTTGCCTGAAGAAGGCTGATGGCGCTTGTGGCTACCTGGAGATCCAGCCTGGCTCCCAAGAGCTTCCACCATAGGGCCTGTTTTTCTTTTCTGCTGATGACCCAATCTAGGCCTTTTTCCTGTATTTTTTTTCCTGGATATGTGTCCTCCTTTCAGCATCAAATAATTCTGTAATCCTAGATCAAAAGTCAGCAAGAAATGGCCCCCTGGGCAAATGCAGCCTGCCGTAGTTGTGAATGGCATGCGAACTTACAATGATTTTCACATTTTTTAAAATGGTTAGAGAAACGTTTAAAGAGTGATGTTTTATGACTTGTAAAAACCATATGGAATTCAGATTTCCATATCCATCAGTCAAATCCTATTGAAACATAGCTGTGCTCATCCACTTACATATTTTCCATGGTGGCAAAGCCAACATTTGACCCTTTACCAGGAGTTTACCACCCCTTGCTCCATGCCCTTAAAATCTCCCTCTCCACTCTTTTAGAAAAGACATATCCATCTCTTGACCCTTGAAGTCCATTTTGAAGATTCACTTTCCATTATCTTTTCCTGTATTCAACTTTAATACAGGTTGAGTAGCCCTTATCTGAAATACTTGGGACCAGAAATGTTTTTGATTTTGGATTTTTTTCCAGATTTTAGAATATTTACATATACATAAAGAGGTATCTTGGGAATGGGACCCAAGTCTAAAACTGAAATTCTTTTATATTTCATATGTACCTTATATACATGTCCTGAGGGTAATTTTACATGATACTTTTAGTACACCTGTGTTTTGACTGTGACTTGTTACGTGAGATCAGGCTTGAGACTTTCCACTGGTGGCATCATATCAGTACCCCAAAAGTTTCAGGTTTTGGAGAATTTTGGATTTCAGATTTTCAGATGAAGGATGCTCAAACTGTACAACAATGTTTATTGAGTCCCAGTATAGCTTGGCATTTTTCTTGTTTCTGGGGTTATAGAAGTGAACAAAGTAGGCAAAGATCCCCATTTGGGAAGAGTTTACATTCTAGTGATGGGTAGTGGGGGAAGACAGTGAGCAGATAACAGAATGTAGAATGTCTTATGGACATCAGGTTCTGAGAAGTACCCAGAGAAGAGGGGATGCCACAGGTGGCAGGGGGTGTGTTTAGGAAGCCTCACTGAGAAGGTGGCCTTGGAGTAGGAGCCGGAGCAGGTGACGAAGCAAGCCCCGTACAAGGCTGGGAGGAGAATTTCCAGCCGAGGGAACAGAGTCCAGTGTCCTGAGATAGGAGCAGCCTTGGCCTCTCCAGGGAGGCAGTGATCCAGATGGGAAGTTCTTGGTGGGCTGGGCCAGGCTGGTTGAATTTGGGGGGATAGCCAGAGGAGATAAGGATGGGCTGGGGTTTGGGGTCTGTGAACCAGGAGATGGGAGTGCTGTGTGCTGAAGTTGGGTGCATGAAGGAGCGCTGGGTTCTTTCAGCAGTGTGTGCCTGCAAGTGGGATAAGTTTGAGGTGTCTTAAATCTCCAGGTGGAACTATTGAGTAGGCAAATTGACTAGCCAGACCCTGAGTTCAGGAAAAATCTGAGCTACAGATATAAGTTTGAAAGTTATCAGAATAAAGGATAAATTTTAAGGAATGAGACCAGTTAAGATTCATTCTTGACCCATAGGCTTTTTTTTAACACTTTATATAGAGGAGAAAGATTTTGTTTGTTTGTTTGTTTTCAGAGAGAGAGGGACAGCAAGAGAGAAAGAATCAATTTTACTTAGTTTTTCACGTGGCTTTCGTTGCTCTGACACTTAGTTTTGTACATGGTGCTGGGTTTTGAACCTGCATCCTCGTGCATGCCAGGCAAGTGCCCCGTAACCACTGACCCACCGCTCTACTGCTCCAGCCTTTTTTTAGTTTTGTTTTGTTTTAATCTCTAGCACATCTCTCACTCTGTAACTAAACAAAATTTTTTTAACCTCAGCTGTTTTTCCAGTTCACCATTGGCTTTGCACTGGGATCTCCCATCATCCTCCTTGCTCTCTCTCCAGGTAGATGCCCTCTTACCAGCAGATATCCTGGGTGGCCTGAAGTATGTAATGTGCCTCTCTGGATGTGCCAGAAAGCTGCCTAGTGTGGCCCATGATCCATGGGCATGCTGAGTTCCTGGCCTGTGATCTGCAGCCGGCCTTGTTCAGTCTTGGTTTGCCTGCTTCCTTGCCTTGCTTTCTGGTTACCGCAATGGGATCACACTTCATTTTCCTATGTATGTACTTAGCAGAAGTCACCCTTTTTCTAGTCTTTTTTCCATTAATGTCTCATCTCCCATACCGGACCTTAAGAGCCCGTTTCCTTTAGCTCCCTGTGGTTTACAGTACCTGACACAGCAGGAATGGGGGACAGAATTGCTTTTACCACTCCCCTCCCCGTTCCCAGCCCCTGCCTGAATCATGCATCCCCAGAGTGAGGAACAGAGCCCTATTCAAAAGGTGGTGTGAGGACCAGTGGCATCTGCATCCACCAGGGGGCCCGTTAAAATGCAGATGTCCAGGCCCCATCTCAGACCTTCTGGACCTAATAAATTGCCTTCTCTTGGGGCCGGCCTGAGTAGATGAGTGTTCAGCAAGCTCCCTAGGTTATTTGTAAACAAACATGAAAACTCCTGGTGCAGAGAAATGTCACAACCCCACCTTCATTTCTATTTCGGGCAAGTCCTCCTTTCCAGCCTTACTTTTCTCCTCTGTGCGATGAGTATATTAACACTTGCTATCTGCTTTGTAAAGCTTTGTAAAATCGATCAAGGAGCACTTTGGAAACAAATTATAAATTGCTGAGTACCAGTTCTCAGGCTAATCCCATCTTCTGGTGTCTTTTCATTTTTGTGTGTAAGCCAGGCTATGTACAGATTAGTGCTTTGAGCACAGAAACCGTTGATATATGCGTGCTGTTCGTGCGCCTGAGCCTTTAGTAAATACCAGTTAACAGGAATTGGGTGGATGCCTTTCTCGGCCCTGGAAGGCCAAAGAACTTTTTCTTTTTCTTTTTCTTTGCCTCTTCCTTTGGCCATCATTGAAACCTGTGTTCAGTGAGAGGGAGGAATTTAGAAAAACGTATGTGGGTTTAGTTTAAGGTAACTATTGATTTTTTTTTAAGCACTGATTTTTTTTCAGTAAAAATATTTTTCTTTTTAATTTTATTTATTTTTGTTTTTAAATTTTTTTTAAGAGAGGGAGAAAGAGAGAGCCAATTTAATTTAGTTTTCATGTGGCTTTTGTTGCTCTGACAGTTTGTTGTGTGTGTGGTACTAGGGTTCAAACCCAGGTCCTCACGCATGCCAGGCAGACACAATATCACTGAGCCACCGCTCCAGCCCCAGTAAAAATGTTTTAAAGATAATTCACAGGAAAAGTAACGCGATAGTAGAGTAGTAAAGATGTTCAGTGGAGCTTCAAAATTGTAAATTTATAACAGATTCACAGTAAATTCACTCATTCCTGAACACCAGTATTTAACTCCTTAGAGTGTGATGGAATTAACTGCAGGTCATAGGCCAAGGACAGAGATGCCCAAGAGTGCAGAAGCTTCTTGTTCCCTTAGCCTGTTCATGTCCTGAGTGGCCAGGCATTATTCTAAGTGGTTCATACCAAATCTTAGTAGAACAACATCTGCTAACCCCATTGCTGTTTGGGGGGCCTTACTTAAACTGCTTTTCCACATGCTAACGAAATCCTGATGGTGGACATCTGTTAAGATCACTGCCCCTTAAAGGCTTTGGTGAGATGTTAACAAACTTTAAAAAAACACACATCTCCAAACAAAGACCTGGTTCATGTTCCTGTTAGATGTACTCTGTTTGCAATTACAATACTCATGTCTTTTGTATTTCTTTAAATGTAAAATTTCCTTGCTTGTGTTTCACCTCCACTCTGCTGGAAGGTGTCCATCAAGTCCTCTGGCCCTCAGAGTTCTTCCAGGTTTCCAGGAGTTTCTTTTCCTAGAATGAAAAGAGCCCTAATCGCTTCAGCTCATGTACCTAAATAAGTTTAATAAGTGTTCCTGGAAAAAACTCCAAGCGCTTGGCCAGCCCAAGCATCTCCTGAAACATTCTAGCCACATGTGGAACCAGATGTGTCCACAGGTTAGGATGTATCTGTCCAACTGTGATAACCAAAGACTGGGAGTGGGCAGATTTAGGTCAGAGAGACCTGGAGTTAGATGTGTCTTTGCCATCATCTTCTGCATGACCTTAGAAAGATCTTTTAGCTTCTCTAACTTCCAGCCCCCTCATCTATGAGATTAAAAAACACCTTTCTGAACTGGAGCAGTAGCTTGGCAGTTAAAGCTTGCCTGGCAGGTGCAAGGATGCTGGTTCAGACCCCCAGAACCTCATACACAACAAAGTGTCAGAGCAACGAAAGTTACACGAAATACTAAATAAAATTGATTCTTTCTCTCTCTCACTGTCCCTCTCTCTTTTTAATAAATAAATAAGTAAAATTAATTTTTCTTTTAGATTGGTGAGATGGATAGATGATACCATATAGGAAAAGTGCTTCTTCTAGGGCCTGATTCATAGCAGTGCTTAGTACATGGAGACTTTGTTCACTACTCTGCTCTGTGAAGGATTCATTTACCAACCAAATCCCCCTTAACTGCCTTTTGAATTTTTTTTTGTTTATTCTGTCCCTGAGTAGAGAACAGTGGATGAAAATTACCCTTATAGTATGCCTTCATATTTTAAAATTACTCTGTTTAATAATTCCGTAACCATCTAAGTAATTTAACTTAGCAGTTTCAGTGTCTGTAGACTTGGCTCTGAAGAGGAACATTTTTTGAGTGATTGATCGTACTGTTGTCTCAGAACACTTCCATTTTGGTATGTCCCTCTAAAGATGAGAAGCAAGAAATGGAATACAGTACTCTACCAAAACCTCACTTACGTGAAGTGCATTTGGAAAGCCCTGGATCAGTCACCAGCATGCTGTGGGCAGGTCTGCATGGCGCTCCCACGAGCCTCTGGTCCAGTGTAAGTCCCAGACTTTCTCATCCTTGTTAACACCCCTTTCTCATCTCCTGCCTCGCATTTTCCTCTCCTGTTGTACTCATTGAGATTTTTCCATATTGGACTATACCTTGATTTTTGTTTAATTGTGAAATGGCTCACAGTTGAATCTCTAAAATGTTATGAGGACTAATGGCAAGTCTAGAAAATTCTTTACTGAGAGAGAAAAAAATCCAATTGGAAAACAAACCAAACCAGAGCCTCTCCTTAATCTCACCAGGTTATCTTGTGAAATGTGCTATCTCAACATGAGAGAATGTGAAATGACAAGGTGATGATTTATTGTTGTTGTTGTTTTGTTTTTGGAACCAGGGATTGAACCCAGAGGTACTTAGCCACTGAGCAACATCCCCAGTCCTTTCTGTTTTTTATTTTGAGACAGGGTCTCCCTGAGTTGCCAAGACTGCCTTTGAACTTGTGATCCTCCTGCCTCAGCCTCCTAAGCCACTGGAACTTACAGGCATGTGCCACCATGCCAAGCAAGGCGATGGATTAGTTTTGAGGACAATTAATGATCATCTAGACCATTATTCCATTAGTTCCACAATAGCTTTCTATGAAAGAATTTCCAATGAAAAAGAACACAAACTTTGGAACCAAAAGACCTGAGTTCAAGCCCTTCTATGAAACCTACTTGCTGAGTTGTCATGGATGGGATACTTGGATTATTAGAACCTGAATTTTCTCATCTATAAATTGGGCTAATTAGATACACATAGCAAGGTTGTCATCTGGTATAGAGATTCCCTAGTGGAGCACCTGACCAAAGTGGGTACTCTATAAATAATAGGGACCTGTTTTATTGCAACAGCTCTCCTGGCAGGCCCCTAGGAAACATACTCTGGTATCATAGCATGCCTCAGATTCTTGAGGTCCTTGGAATTCATCTACATTAAAGGGACTTACCAGAGGTGTCCTAGTCACTTATTCAGAAAGGGAAACTCAAGTCACTAAAGCTGGGTACACAGTGGATGTTTGATGGTTGGAGTGAAGGCGTCACACGATCCCTTAGCCTTTCTCTTAGCTTGGGGGCTAGAGGTAGCTTGGCTCTGTTTACCATCCTGGAAGTTCCCCACTTCCATGCATCAACCTCCCACGCTCCCCTGAATCATGCTGTGGGAGAGGCAGCCAGGTCAACTTCCTGTCTCTCAGAACCCAAGTCAAGGGCACTAAGGCTGACCCAGGTGGTCTCTGAAAGTGCCTTATCATGAACCTGGTACATGAAGCGCTCAAACTAGAGGCATTCTAGAATGAAGTTTCTTTTCAAGTAGGTGGTGCCATCTTAGCATAAGTGTGACTCTCACCGTTACTCTGATCCGGTCAATGCTGGAGGAGATGGGTATTTTCTTTTTGAGAGTAGTGTTATCCCCAGCTGCACTACTGAGAACGGTGACCTGAACTAATGAGACAGAATCTGACAGATGTAAGAATGTTGATGGAGAACCCCTAGCCCTTCTGGTCTTCTCCAGTCTCAATTACATTTTGCTCTTTTTATTTGGGTGACTATTTTGTGACCAGTCAAAATCAAACCCCATTGACCCAAGTCAGGCTTTCAGACAACCTGGCTCCCAGCATTTTCCCATCTCAGAATACTCAAAATAATTCCTTTACACTGTCATGCTGCCACCAAGTCAAGTCTTCTGTATCAGAGACACTGAATATTTGCAGACAGAGTCAAGTTCACAAAGGGCTCTATTAGTTTCATCTGCACGGAAAAGAATATATTAATACCCTCAGCAGAGGCAGTTCTTAACATTTATCCTTTAGAGCCAGTGAGGCAAAGCTGGAAGTGCTTTTCTGGTTAGCTTTTGGTCTAATTAATTAACTCCATTGGTGGAAAAGCTTTTCAAACTGACCTTACCTTTATCATTATTTATATCCACAGATTTAGTTTCATTTCTAAGAGTCACTTTCTCTCATCAAAACAGCCCTCTTCTCCCTTCTCTCCTCCCAAGTTCAGCCTGAAACCCTGCCACACCAATTATTCTTCCTCACCTTTGTGTCCCTGCTTCCTCCCCGCCCTGCTCTACAGATCAGAAGCAGTATCACCAAGTGGTCCCTTTCATCTGCCCCAGCCCTGGCTCAGCCTGGGGAGTTAGTCAGGCTGTGCCTCTCCCGCCAGCTGCATTCCTGGGGGGGATCTCAGTGAGCCCTGGAACCTCTGTACCAGGTGTTTTCTTGTACAGGCTCAGTCTGGTATTTTTTGCTTCATCAGTATTGAATAATTAGAAATCACAAGACTTTACCTTCACCTTCCACCCTTTAAAAATATAATAGATCTTTTATTTCATGGCACTTGACTTTGTTTATTCTGCATGGTCAGGGCAGCATTCAGGCTATAGCAAGCCTGTTAAATATTTACCCATGAGGCGGATATTTATATATGAATCAGCAGCACGTATCAGTGTGTGACACTCGATGTTGGGTTTTATGCCCTTACAAACTCAGAAACTACTGAGGTAAACAAAGGGTGAAATACGCATCCTTTAAAAAATAAACTTGGCTAAAACTGTCACAGTACCTGAAGTGCTTCGCACTTGGAGGCTCGCCCTGCAGAGCTGGCTGAGTCACTCGAGACAGATACGCTGGAGTGGCTGGCCCATCACATCCAAGATCAAGTGAATCTGATTGTGGGGGGTTGGGGCAGCAGTGGGGGCAGGGGGTTCTGATATAGGAACAACTTGACCCGGAAGATTGCAGAGGGCATGAACTGCACATCAGCATCTGCTTAAGTCGTGGTCTCAGTACCTCTAGAGGCCCTTTGCCCTCATCCTAGCCAGCAGACTGGGAGCCAGACCCACTCTTTCTTCCCAACCCTGTAGCCTTTTGTTATCAGAAACGCCCTCCTTGAACTGGAGGTGTGGCTCACTGGTAGAGCATTTGCCCAGCACACTTGAGGCACTGGGCTCCATTCCCAGCACCACACACACACACACACACACACACACACAAATCAATCAATCAAAATCCCCCTCTTTTCTGGAGACACACTATTTTAGCAGAAACAGCACGGACTCCAGTGCAGCAGCAGGCCTGTGTCCCATCTTGGTGTTCCCACTGACTAGGTCTGTGAAACAGGCAATTTCCTGAGCTCACCAAGCCTTGATTTCTTGACCTGTGAGATTGTAATGGTCATTCCCACTTCAGTGAGTAGTGGGGAGGATTAATTAGATCACGTGGTCAAGCAGCCAGCAACAGGGGCCAGGTCTCAGTAACCTCAGAAGCAGGGTGCAGAAGCAGGGCCTGGCAGCACCAGCAGGGCTTTGGATGTCTTCACACCTCTGCTTCTTTCCTTCATCCTCTGTTTCATGCCTTTGTTTCAGAATGACACCATTTAGGCAGAGAGAGACATCCAAGCCCAGAGGATTATCCACAGACTTTTTCTTTCTTGTGTCAATTCAATGAATGATTAAAGACTTTCCCTATAATATGTTATATAAGACGAAGCCCATTGCAATCAATTCCAAGGAACCCTTCAAATTACTTCCTTTTGGGAACTGTATAATGTGAAAGATCGTTTCTCTAAGTAAAATATGAGTAGCCTGGAGCTTGGCACTGTCTGTTATATGGATAATTAATTAATTAATAGCCACAGGGTATGACTAATAGATTGATTGATTGATTTTTATCCTGTAGAATTTTCTTCTTGGTCAGTTTTCCATCCTAGTGAAATCATTAGAACCTTTCAATAAGAAGTGTGCCTTCTCGTGTCCCTCATGCATACAGAAGAGAGGACAGAAAGCTTGGCTGCAGTTCACAGGAAGTCATGGGAATTTTCCTGGCTTTCTTCAGTTTATGTTAAATCCCATGCAGCGTTTACTCTCAGAGTAGCAAAATGAATCAGTAGTCCTGCTGACCCTGTGTAGTTGCAGAGTGCACATGATTCGTTAATGTCACATGGAGCCAGCGCTGTCTTACAGTGCTCTCGGTTGTCAGAATAGTTGCACTTTTAGGTTTCATCTGAGTAGAAATAGTCAACATCAAATATTTCCACTCCGCATTGACTCCTTACATCACCTAGCCTTTTGTGTGTTGGAATTTTTCATTCTTATAAATACAAACATAGAATTCATCTTTACCAGAAAATTAATTTTAGAAATTTAGTCAATATAGGATGGGCCTAGTGTTCTTTTAGTATTAAGATGTCTTACCTGTATCACAAACCCCAGACTGAGTCAACCCGCCCTGACCTCTTTAGTTATTGTGACATCCTTTATTCCATTTGCAACCCTGTAACTATGGGGTCTTAGATAACGAATAATCACAGGATAAAAGGATTTTAGAGGGTTTTTTAAAATATATATCCCACCATATTACAGAGAGGTTTTAAGGGACTTATAGAAATATATACTTTGAAATAAAACTAAGAAAAACAAACTAGGGCAAAGGAAAAATTAAAGGTGACAAATGGGACTGGAGCGGTGGCTCAGCGGTTTCGGCGCTTGCCTGGCAAGCACGAGGACCCAGGTTCAAACCCCAGCACCACGTACACAACTGGGTGTTGGAGCAACTAAGTCCATGTGAAAAACTGAATAAAGTTGTTTCTCTCTTTAAAAAAAAAAAAAAGGTGACAAATGAAATGTATGTTGTGAAGTTCTAAACAGTTTCTTCTAATAATTATATGCTAGTTAATTTAAACTGAAAAAGTTTCACCTTTGTGAAAATTCTGGAAACTCTCTGAATCATTGTGCTTTAGTGTTTGGATTAATGATTATTCTCTGTGCCTTGTTTAGACTATACGTTCTTGTGTACCTTTCAGAAAGCAAGTTAACAGAGCCGAGAAGCTAGAGAACTTGTCTCTTCAATATACTGTTATAATATGTCAGTTCATTTTAGTACAGCACAGCTGTTCAATGAATAATTTTCAATGAATTGGGCATAATGAAGAGTATAAAAGTGTGTTTCAATAATATGTCGGGGGTGCTAGAGCAGTGACTCGGTGGTTTTGGTGCTTGCCTGGCATGCGCACATGGGTTCAAACCCCAGCAGCCATGTGAAAAACTAAATAAAAAATTGATATTCTCTCTCTCTCTCTCTCTCACTGTCCTCTCTTTAAAAAAATAATAATAATATGTTGGTAAGCCAGTTTACTTTGCTAATCAGAATTTGCTCATTTGTTTTGTAGGGTGAGACGATCCTCAGTTGTCTTTAATGATGTGTAGCATGAATATGTTAATGTAGCAAAATGAATTAAAATATAGAAATTAAATAATAAAGTAAAGCCCATTTCCCATCATTATTGATCCAAGGTAGTTGACAGCCAGACTTTGGGGAACCCACATCAGTTGGTGGCGTCACTTGCCATGTTGCCTGGGCCCTAAGAGCAGTGTCTGTTGTACTCTTGTCCTTTCAGTGCCCTTGGAGGCTCCTCAGCTCTTCATATCCCAGCTTTTCCAGGAGGAGGATGTCTCATTGATTATGTTCCACAAGTGTGCCACCTGCTCACCAACAAGGTAAAACAGCAAGTCCCCTGAGCCCTCCAGCCTGTGAGACTCCTCCAGTGCAGACCCAGCACCATCGTTCCTGCCTCGTCCACTTCAGACCCTCTTCCTGGTTTTATCTTCCATGTGACATCTGCTTTTCCTACTTTGAATTATGGTTCATCTGTCTCTCATCCTGTTTCTTTGACTGTGTTCTTCCTCTTCTGAGGCTGCTGACTTTTGTCTTCCAGTCTTATACCTGGAGATTTAAGTCACCTTTGTCTTGAATTTCCCTTATTCCTTAAGTTTTTGCTACACCTTGTATCTTCTTGTGGTTTTAAATTTTTGAACCCCTTCCATGCCCAATTATCTGGTGCATGCATGCATCCATGCGTGTATTTGCAAAAAAATTATATCAGAAAACTGCCTTTGTTTCTTTCTGATTTTTTGATAAGTCACATTTTAATAGTCATTCCTTGATTCTTCCTGTCATGTCTGGGAGCAGTTTGCTAGAGTCTTCCTACTCAGGGCAATGATTCTATGTCAGCTGATCTTAAAGGTTTTTCTTAGGTATGTTCATGAGCTATTTCATTGCCCAGTGACTGAGTCTGCTGTAACGGTGGTTGTCAACCATTTCCAAAAATATAAGAATATACTTGTTGGGCTGGAGCTGTGTCACAGCAGTTGGAGCACTTGCCTAGCTCGTGCAAACACCTGGGTTCAAACCCCAGCACCATGTACACAACTAAGTGTCGGAGAAACGAAAACCAGATGAAAAAAAAATAAAACTGATTTATTCTATCTCCCTCTCCCTTTTAATATATATAAATATATATTATATACATATATAATATACAAATATATATTATATACATATGTTTTACATACATATATATATGCTTGTTAATGTCCAGTTATCATATTAGCCAAAACGTAAAGCTATTAATGCACAAGCAACCCTGACTGTCCTTGCCCTCCCATGTGGATTGTTACTCAGTTTGTTTAATTGCCAAAGTGCTATTTTCTTTATTCCTGTTGACTTTTTCATGTTGGCTTAGAAACAGATCTTTTTGTCTCGTTTGGTTCAAAACATTGTTCATCTCTATATAGAAAAGATTTTAAAAGAGCAATAATATTTCAAAGGCTTCCATACTATTTTTCAAATGTCAGAGAAACTGAAATCTGGCAACACTGCAGTCTGTGGGCCTGGCCCAGATTCCAGGCCTTTTAACGGTCTTGGAGTGGCGGCTTTTCCTGAGACCACAGTGCCCTAGCCGCTGCCCTCCTGCAGGACTGATCGGAGGGCAGAATTCTATTTACATTCTGGGACTCTGCACTGCCTTCCAATCTGTGTCCCAGAATTACAGAGAAAAATGCAAATCGGGTCTTCCAGAACTCAGAAGAAAAGCCTTTTTAAAGCTCTCCAATTGAGATTAATTTCTAGTCATACATTTTCCTCAAAAAAATTTATGTCTTTTTCCCAGAAATATAAGAATCAGTCAGTTTTTCTTATCTGTTTCCCTTTCATTAATTTTACTTGTCTTTTGAAATTGGTGTTCTTCTGTTTGCTCCAAACGAGGACAGTATGGGCTGCTTTTAGGAACAATCTCTTCAAATGAATTTCCATAATTACATTGGAATCTATCTTTGTAGCCAGTTTTGTTGTTGGTTTCTGTTAAAATGGTTTTCTGTTTTTAAAACCAAGTACACAGAACTGTTTTCATCCCCTTTTTAAACAAAGCCACTTAAGCAAACTTATCATCTGTTTTTCTTTTCTGAAAATAACATTTCTGATCCTGCATTAAGCCTGCAAAGTAAGCACTGTTTTTATAAATTGACATAAAACCCCTATTGTATAAATAGAATTGTTTGACTTTTAAAGGGTGCAACATGGCTATCAGCACCAATTGTGTCAAGGTTATTCCAAGTATTTTATCTTGAGCTTTCATTAGCCAAGGAAATGCTATTTGGCCACAGCCAGTATAAACAATTTTGGGGGTCTCGCTTTCCCACTGTTTCTTTCAGCCATTGTGAAGACATTACAAGGAATGTGTTTTCATGTTGGAAACTGGTGCATAAATGACTTTCAGATACGTAGCTTAATGAGTTCACATTTTTTAAATAGAAACTGTCATTTGATAACAAGGAAATACAAAAAGGCAAAATAAAATCTCCTATTGTAATGCTTCTTACTCTGAACTTATTACCATTTTAAAATCTAAAGGATTTTAAAAAAGAATCAAGCATTATCTTGCCTTTTGAATAGGAGTTCAAGATAACTAAAAAAAAAACAGTGTTGGTGAGAAAAAGCTCTTCTTTAGTGAATATCAGCTGACAAATGCAAAAGAAATGACAGAATTCAAAAATCGCCATTTTGCAACTCATGATGAAATAACTGATTCAGACAAGAACCTCCCAACTGATACTCAAAGCAGTCAGGGAGTGGTTGATAGGGAACTAGGTCTTCACATGCCCCAAGGTGCGCCCCTGGATGATGGTCTCTGGGGCAAATGGTATACTATGGTCTGTGCTCACTGTGGCACAGAGGAACAGTCCTCTATAGTGGAGTAGCCTGGCTGTCATCTTCTTAACCAAGCGATCCATTGGTGCTCAGTTTTACCTACGGCGTCTTTTTTCCAAAAACATTGAACCTAAATCTAATCACACCTTTAGCTCTAACTTCCAAACTATAGGAAATATGGAAGGCAAAGGAAAAAGGAAGCAAGCAGTCAGAGAACTGAAATATTTCCTAGGTAGCTAATCCAGCCTCTTTGAAACATCAGTGGCATGCAGGCCCACATGCAGGTGCACACAGACGTGTGCACACACTCAAGGAGGTGCTGCTGTTCATGACCAAAAGACTCGAAGACATTTAAAAAATTAAACACTTCATCCTTGATTGTACACCACTTTTTAAAAATGTATGGGGGATAATTGGGAAATTTTGAAAATGGACAGGGTACTAGATGATATCAGGAAATGACTGCTAAATTTGTTGGTATGATAATGGCATTGTGATAATGTAGGAGAAAATCTTAGTTTGGGGGGTTGCATACTGAAGTATTTAGGGGCAAACTGTCATCATATCTCTAATTTCCTTTGAAATGTTTCAGCAAGATAGATTGATAGGTTGATAGGTAGGGAGAACCCCGGATGAATCAACTAGGCAAAATAATCATAGTTGTTGAATAAGGGTGAAAATCTTTGAAAGTTTTCATGATAAAGTATTAAAATTGTTTCTGTGCTAATTCTCTGCTTTGGAATCCTATCCCAGGTGCAGTATGTGATTCAAGGGTATCACAAAAGGAGAGAGTACATTGCTGCTTTCCTTAGTCACTTCGGCACGTAAGTTCTGCTGTTTAAACCATACCCAATGACCCCGGTTGCTCATGAGCCGAATGTGGAGACTTGATTAGGAAAATAGCACTTAACTCTTACGTATGCTGTCTCTTCAATACCATCCTGATTCTTTTTGACATGTTGCTTACACTAAAGCTCCCCGGATGGCTTTTTGTTTTTTAAGCATTCTTTAGCAAATAACAGAATCAGACCTCCCCTGCAGCAGCAGCAGTGTGCCCCGCAGGGGTGATGGCAGTGACACCTGCTTGTTGTAGAGCGTCTTGCAGTTCGCAGGTGCTTTCACCTGGTTTCTCCCAGTAGCCTTGGGGGTAAGCAGGCAGGCATCTGTGAGTCTGGGAAGGTCAGTAACCTGGTGGAAGCCACACACCTAGAAGAGCAGGAGCCAGGGCAGGAACTGAAAGGGCAGCCCTGCCAATAGTGCCACGCAGATTTGTGAAGAAATGAGGAAAATCTTATTCCGAATGCAGAAGTGCTGACCTACAGTTGAGATTAGGAATGGGAGAAGGCGCTGTGTAGGAAAAGGGAAGCGTGCAACCGCAGGGACAGGGTGGCACCTGCTGCTGCTCTCCTGTGCGTTTGCCCTTTCCTCGGCTGCCAGAGCCATGTCCTCAGTGGCCCTGCTTGCGTTTGTGCTCCCTGGGCCTTTCCAAGCCTCTGGGGCTTCGTTCTGGGGACGAGGCAGAGCTTTCTGCACTTGGGGTGGGACTGAGCACTAAGGAGTCTAAGGGTCCGATTTTAATCCACCTTACCCCAGAGAGGTTTGATAAATAACAAAAATATACATAGTAATGAATTTTAAATTTTACGTAAATAAATACAAGAAATTAAGAACTTGGGAATAGGTAAGAGAAAATGAAACCAAGAGTAAGGCTGGCCGCACCCTGGCATATCATTTTCCAACTGTGGCAGTTCTAAGCAAAATTTCCGATTCCTCAAAACAATGTTAAGCCATTTTCTTATTATCCATTATGGAATTTTCCTGACTCCAAAATAGAAATGTCACTATCCAAACAATATGACTGTGTTTTACATGAGTCACCAATCATGTAAGATTTTTTATGAACATTTTGAGCAGGTACTTTTGATGTGACTACTAAATGAGATCTTTGATCTTCTAGTTTTTGGATAACATTATCTTTAGTACATATAATTGAAAACGGTAGATGCTAGCACAGTTCCTTCCAGAGGGGTTTCACAACTGACTTTCCTGGAGTCCAAGAAAATTATGAAAATCGCATGTATATCTGTTCTAAAACATCATGCTTTATGCACATATTAGAGTAATATAGTAGACCTTGTATACAATTACTGTTCTGTTACATTATAAATAAGTACTACCGTTACTATACCATGAGCATAATAAAAAGCACTGTGTTGCCTTGGGGTATAGGAAAGAAGTTTAGATGTCAGTGTTACGATTTTGGGTTACTCATAAATTTATAAAGAGAAGTAGAAACTAGTAAAGAGGATAGTTGACTTCAGGTAGATATGAGTGATAGACCCGCCGGTTTGTTGGTTATTTTATTTTTAGGAAGAGAAAGCTAATTTTATATTTTTTCATCTGGTTTTTTTTTTCTCCACTTAGTTGTGTATGTGATGCTGGGGTTCAAACCGGGGTCCTCCTGAATGCTAGGCACACACTCTACCACTGAGCCACCTCTCCAGCCCCTATAATAGCTGTTTTTGAGCAGACCATAGTCCTCAGGGTCCTTGTTCCTTTACCTCTGCAGGCCATGTAACTGTCCCTATTAAAATGGGAGATCATCCGTATCAATGATCTGAGTTAGCCTGATTTGGTCAAGGAAAGGACATTTCTAAGGGCAGCAAAGACCTTCTTGGGTGGATGAATTATTCCCTTCCTCAAAGTGTGGTCGGTATTGTCACATTATGTCAGAGATATCCCCAAGCACCCAACTCTTGAGGGAAGTGAATGAGGCCAAGCAAACCAGCACTCTGGTGGACCCTTCAGCAGGCAGGAACTGCTCCCCCTTAACACAGGCCCCCTTAACACAGGAGGAGCACACCTGCTGTCTGCGCTCCACACCCTCTGGTCTAACACTGCCACTATCTTGAGCCCACTGGGGAGGGCACAGGATGGGGGACAAGTGAAAAGGATTCTACGTACTTTGGAAGAAAAGTAACATGTGATCTCAAGTTTAATAAGGTTGTCATTGTTCATTACTATATAGTTCCCAGTGAAAGTGAGACTTGGAGATCATTGTAACCTTTTGGTATTATGAGGTCATTGGTGACCCAAGTTCTTAACTTGTCCATTTTAATAACTAATGTTTGCATTTTATGGTTCATCTTGTTTTTCATAACCTTGTACTGAAGTTTACAAATATTAGTATACTCATTCTATAGACAAGGGATCTGAGGTTCCAAAGGTTAACTGAGTTGCCTGACATCATAGCAGATAGTAAATGGCAAAGCTATGGCTTAAACCTAGGCCAACGCCTTTCCAGATACCCTGCATAGGCCGTGATCACACTGACTCTCCTAAAGCCACACAAGATCCAATGACCTTGACCTCACTAATGTGTTCTTCACTTGGTTCTTGTGTGTCTTTGTGTTGCATAGAGGTGTCGTGGAGTATGATGCGGAAGGCTTTACAAAACTCACCCTGCTGCTGATGTGGAGAGATTTCTGTTTTCTTGTGCACAGTGAGTATTCAGCATACTTTTTTAAATGTCCTAAATCACATGTAATTATCAGTGTGAGGTCCTTGAGTGTCCTGACTTCCCTTTACTTAGCAGACGTACATGTATTGTATGATCTTAAAGAGAAGATATCTCTAGACCAGTAGCTCTCAACCATTAGGTGATTTTGCCCTTCAGGAAGCATCTGACAGTGTCTGGAGATATTTTTGATTGTCGTGACTGGGGGAGAGATGTCATTACTGGCATTGAGTGGTAGAAGTCAGTGGTGCAGCTAAATATCCCACAATCAATGGACAGCTCCACTCAACAAAAATTATTGAGTCCAAAATTATCATATTGTCAGGTTAGAGAAACCCTACTCTATCCTAGTCAGATTTTATGGGTTTTTTTTTTTTTTTTTGTACTAGGGATAGAACCCAGGGACTATTTTACCACTGAACTATATCCTCAGCCCTTTTTATGTTTTTATGTTGAGACAGGGCTTCACTAAGTCACTGAGAGTCTTCCCAAATTTCCAAGGCTGGCCTCGAACTTGGGATCCTCCTGCCTCAGCCTCCCAAGTTGCTGGGGTTATAGGCATGCACCACTGTACCTGGCCCTAGACAGATTTCTGTTTCAAAATACCTTTCTAGTTTCAAGTCTCAAAATTTTCAGAATTACTCAAACATTTTTGCTTTGATTATTTGGTTATGGTCCTTACCAAAGTCTAAAATTGTAATAATGTATAATACAAAACTTAAAGCTTCACAATGTTTTAATGCATCCCTAACATTACTTCTCAGTGTTTTTCCACAGAAGAGGCATATTTAGATGGTTATTATGTTGCATTAATTAGTCAGTCAATAAGCATTGCTCTAGCTTCCTCTTGACAGATAATTTGGAGTCTCTTTTATTTATTTCTTTTGTTCTTATTTCCACTTTGTTTCTTTGTTTTATTTTGCCTATAAATATGTCAAGTTCAAGTTGTAAGTCAACTAACACCTAGAAGTTTAATATGCAAAATGCCTTCTCTTCAAGTCAAAGGCCCAGGAGTTCCAGCTTTCCTAGCTCAAGTTTGAAAAACGCAGTGGTTTTGAGTTGGCTTCACTCAGTAGGTAGCACTTCCCCATCCTCAGCACACTATCAGGAAGGAACACTTTGACCCCATGAAGCCAAAGCATCGTTCACTGCAAAGATAATGATGTTGGGAGATTTTTCTTCCCCAGAAGACCTACATTCCTTCCTGATCGTAACTTACTTAGGCTAAAATAGTTTTTAAATCCTCTGGCTTTTTTTTAACCTTATTACATACCACCAGCTAGCAAGAAGCCCCCAAATGTCCCATGCCAGAGATAAGAAGGCCTCCAAGTAAAACCTTTTGTGGCATTCTCCTTGGGGAAGCTGGGCCTCTCCACCCAGCAGTCACCAAACTGCTCTTGTCGTGCAGTGATATGTACTGAGTCCAGCTCAATAGCTTATCAGACACTGAGACCATATTTTCAAATGCATCTGAAAAATACATTGCTTACATGCATATTAAGCAGAGTTGGAGAAAAGAAGATTTTCACCCTGGGTCTACCTCTAGGTACACTTTGTTCAAATCACTAGGACAAGCCTCTGTTTGCTGCAGTCTCCTCGTGTGTACCCGGAGGACCTGGGTGCCAGCTCTCATGGAAGCACTAGCATATGGAGCTTAACCTACAGTGTGGGTCCAAGTGGAGGAGGAACCCAGCACTTAAGGCCTCCTGGCAAGCTGCTTGTGGCTCACCAGCTTCTCTGGCTCTACTGATAGTGGCCAAGCATGAGGCTTCCGGCTAGCACTTTTGATTCTGACTTCATATGTCATGGTTTTGGTTTGTGTGAGATCTCACTTCCTGTTTGTCACTTCCACTTCAGCTCACCCTCTTGGAACCAGTGATTTCTGTTTCTAACCCCACCCCAGACCCTGGTTACATTCTTGATGTATCTCTCATGGCTTGGGTTAGTTGCCTGGTGTGATTGCCCTAGCCTAGCTCAGCCAGAGGAACCTGTACCCTCCCTTAGATGGTGGAAGCAATAGTCAGATGCCTCCAGAACACCTTTGGAGAAGGTGGGCAGTGATACATGGTAACTTAGACGAGTATTTCAACCTATTCCTTAGCCCAAAGTGGCATGGCATCTCAGGTCTTTTTCCTGGAATTTACTTTTGTTCCTAGCCATGGTTCTACTTTAAATATAAGGAAAAGATTGCTTTGTTCAGTTCTAACCTGTGTTTGCGTTATGTAACTCAAACGACCGTTCTGGTGGTGACATACTAGTACATTGTCTATTTTCTATTGCCATAACAAAATACCTGAAGCTGGGTAGTTTACAAAGAAAAGAGGTTCATTGAATTTATAGTTTGGGAAGCTGAAAGTTCAAGATCAGGTGGCCCTAACTGTTTTGGTCCCCTTGGCTGGGTCACAATATAGCAGATGAATAGAAAGGAAATTGGCATGCAAAAGGATCCAAGTGCACTGGGTGGCCTCACTTTATATTAGTCCATTCCCATGAGAACATTAATCTCTTCCCAAGGCAGTGCCCCCAGTTACTTAGCCACTTTCCACCAGGCCCCATCTCTAAATGGTTCCAACACTGCTTGATACTGCCACATTGGGGACCAAGCCTCTGGTACATGAAACCTTGGGGGACAAACTATTTCCCAGCCATAACATCTAGCAAGAGGAAATTGTAGCTTTTATTGATGTTCAAGAATAAAACAACATTCACCTCTCAGCCCTGCTAGTTCTCTTGTCAGTATATTCAGCATTTACAGTAATTGTTGCTTTTGAGTTTCCTGCAGAATAGTGTCGTCATGATATTGTGCATCCAGTATTTCTTACAACTCCTTCTCTACTAACATAGTTTTTCCATGTTAGATGTGCAGAAATAAATCCCAAAGCCATATTTTCACTTAGTTTTTTATTACCTTCTTCAGAAACATAGAACCCCCAAGCCCTCATTAGAACAGCTACAAGTGGCCTTGGGATTTAATTTGCTTTTTCCAAAGTATTTCCTCAGGCTCCGTTCCCTTGTCCCCTAATGTTGCTGCCCACACTCTGGGCTCCTCAGATGAGTCAAGGGACTTTGGTGCTGTTTCCTGCTCCATCACTAACTCACAGCCTGTCCTTAAATAAATTATTTCCACCCTTTTGCGTCTTTCTTATCTAAAATGTAGGACTCGCTGCATCAGAGCGGAGCTTGGTTAGATAATGTGTTTTCCTCAGTCATGCAGTTACGCATCTGACACTTACCTTCCTTTGGAAGCATCTGCTTGCTTGGTTACAACGCCCAAGGGACCATTTGTTCCTTTTTTTCTTCCATAAAGATAGGGAGGTGAATATGGGGTGGCAGAGACATGACAAAGAACATTGCAGGGAATTATTCTGGGATCTCAAGATGTGAGAGAGGAGGACGGAAGTGCCTGGAGAGGGAGCCAGTCTTCCGGCTGTGGGTGGCTCCACTCCTTGTGGAGGCTGAAGACCTCGCAGGACATGAGGTAGCATCTCTGCTCCCCCTTCCCTCAGCTTGTTCCCAGGCCAGCGCGACAGCAGCCTCTGTGCAGGTGCCAGCGGTCATTCGCAGCCTTCTCTTTTTTTATGCCTGCTAGATCTATTTGTGAGAAAAAGATCAGGTGGAGGTGAAGTACAGGGTATGGATTTTAAAACCAAATATTTTGTGACTGGCCTGTAGTATTGTTACATACAAGGTGATATATGAAAGAGAAAGACAGACAGACAGATAGATAGGCCCTCTCTAATGGAGTCTAGTGAGAGATGACAAAGAAGTACATGAAGAAATATCTAAACTGCAGTTTTAAATGGTGAAGGGCTGTGCTAGACTAGGAGGAGGGTGCTGTTAGGAGGACTTCTGGCGGAGGCACTTCCCCCGAAACCTTGACGGGCAGCCCTTCCAGGAGCCAGGGCTGGAGGGCTTTCTTTGCCTGAGCACGTGGGGCTGGGGCACAGAGCAGATCTGTTGGTTTTTTTCCTTTCTATTTCTCAATTACTTACTTAGCCCCATGTTCTAGAGATTGCAGTGTACATCTTTAACAGTCTACTTCAGGTTAATGGTGACTTAATTCTGGCAAAAACAAACTGGCTCCATTTCCTCCCCCTTGTTTGTACTATTAACTGTTTTATGTTAGTGACATCAATATTCGTTAGAGTGTAAGCACAGCATTACAAATGCCTATTATTGCTATAAATGATCTTATATTTTTTTAAAAGAAGAAAACAGAAGATATCTTTGTTTTTGCTCTGATCATTATTTCCAGGGTTCCTTTGCAGGGCCTGGGTCGCTCTGATTCTCCATTTCTCTAGTGTCTGTGGTGGGTGGATGCAGGGGCAGTGGCAGGCTGGTTGGGGCCAGTGAATGATGAGTTTCTTACTCTGAATTTTAATTGGTGTCAGTGATTAATGCTCACACAGATTTCTTAATGTTCTTTTTGTATCTGTCTTTATTTTCTCTCTGTTCATTCACTCATTCATTCTTTCTAAGTTTATATTAAGTACTTGAAACAGATCTTTTGTTTTTCAGAAGGCTCAGTTTCTGGTAGGAATTTTTTAAGCCAGAGGATATGGACAACTTCAGACCAATTCTGCTCATCATTTAAATAATTCTTTCCTTAATCAAGGCCAATATATTAGAAATCAGGACAGCTTTTGAAATTTTAAGTACAAATCAGAGGCTTCTGTTTATTGCTGCAAATGTCCCTTCCAAGCTCCAATTTTGTCAGGCTACACGTTTCCTAGGATAACCCAAGAAATTATCTGCATTGATGTTTTACTGTCTCCTCAACCACTCAGTTCCTGGCAAAATGGTGTGGCCGTGCATATCCCTGCCATAGCAACAGTATTCCACAACACTGTAGAACCTTTAAGAGGCACAAAACTCGATGGCTACTTGATGGCTGGTAAAACCAATACTGTGGTGTTTCTCAAAACTCACTTTTTGGATACAGATCACTTTTTTTTTTTTAAGAGGGAGTGAGACAGAAAGAGAGCATCAATTTTTTATCTAGTTTTTCATGTGGCCTTCATTGCTGTGACGCTTCACTGTGTAAACGGTGCTGCGGTTTGAACCCGCATCCCCACGCATGCCAGGCAAGCACCGTAACCACTGAGCCACTGCCACTTTTTAACATGTGTTTGAAGAGAACAACAGAATTAATAGTGATTCAAATCAGGAACACAAGCCAGGCACAGTGGCGCATACCTGTAATCCCAGTGGCTCAGGAGGCAGAGGCAGGAGGATCACAAGTTCAGAGCCAGCCTCAGCAGCTTAGCCAGGCCCTAAGCAACTTAGCAAGACCCTGTCTCAAAATAAAAAATATAAAGGGCTGGGATATAGCTCAGTGGTTAAGTGCGCCTGGGTTTAATGCCTGGTACTAAATAAATAAACAAGCACATTTAATAATGGTATTATTAAAGTTTGCTATAAACACAATCTATAGGCCTGGAGCAGTGGCTCGGTGGTTACGGCGCTTGCCCGGCATGCACATCTACACGGATTCAAACCCCAGCAACCCACGTACACAACTAAGTGTCAGAGCAATGAAAGCCATGTGAAAAACTCAATAAAAATTGATTCTCTCTGACTCTCTCTCTCACACTGTCCTTCTCTCTTTAAAAAAAAAAACAAAAAACAACCCACAATCTGTGGCTAGGGTCATGACAGCACTTGCCTAGCGTGTGTGAGTCCCTGGGTTCAATCCACAGCATTGCAAAGGAACACTCACAAAAAGGCAAAACAAAAAAATAATACTATTTTAGGATGAGCATATTTCTCTGATATCAGGGATATAGAAGAGATTCTAGTATTAACTATTGAAGCAACAGAAACCAAAATTGATTATGAACAAAAAGTGAAAGCAGTCAGTTCTTTACATTGTTTAAAATGATAAGGAATATGGAAAAGAGGAAGGACAGTCTTTTCCAGTGTCTGTTTTGCTCAAAGTCTGAGAACTGCTGGGTCCTTTCCATATGTGAGACTTGGGTTAATTTTTACCCTGACACTTCTTGCTGGTGGTTAGCTCTGCTAGGGCAGGCGATTTTCATTTCTGATTACACACACCAGCACGCGCCACTCAGGTTCGCAGCTCAAGAGAGAGAGCAGGTGTATAGCAACCATTGTCGGTGTTTCAATTCAAATTGAAACTTAGTTTTATCTTTAGAGTTTACTTCCAAAAAGTTTGTTTTGCAAGTTCTGACGTTAGGTTGAAAATGTATGCCATTAATCTTCATTGAGAATATTCTCTTTATTGTAATACCTGACACCTTTTTAAAGATTTAAAGGATTTCTTACAAGGAAGGAGTGGTGAATCAGATGCACAACATTGCAGTGATTTTCCCCCTGTGCCCTCTTGTGTGTGTTGTATGATTCTTTTCAGTTTTAACTATTTGGATTTAAAGAAATTGCAAAAGTCAGTTCTTCTGATCCAAAGAAGGTCATGAAAACCTTCAGAGATTTTGACTTAAAAATGTATGTAGCCATGGGGCTGGAATGGTGGCTCAGCGGTTTCGGCACTTGCCTGGCAAGCACGAGGACCCGGGTTCAAACCCCAGCACCACATACACAACTGAGTGTTGGAGCAACTAAGGCCATGTGAAAAACTAAATGAAGTTGTTTCTCTCTCTCTGTCTCTCTCTCTCACTGTCCCTCTCTCTTAAAAAAAAAAAAATGGATGTAGCCAGCCTGTAATCCCAGGTACTGGGGAGGAAGGGCCATCCTGAGAAATTTAGTGAGACCCTGTCTCAAAATAATTAAAAAGGGCTGGGAATGTAGCTCAATGGTAGAGCACCCTGGGTTCAATCCTCTATACCAGCACTAATAATTAATAATAATAATAATAATAATAATAATTGCAGCTGCTTTCAGATTACCAAATTATAACCAGAGCTGGGTGTGGTGGCACACACCTGTAATCCCAGCAACTGAGGAGGCTGAGGCAGGAGGATGGCAAGTTCAAAGCCAGCCTCGGCAACTTAGCGAGACCCTGAGCAACTTAGCAAAACCCTCTCTCAAAATAAATATAAAAAAGAGCTGGGGATGTGGCTCAGTAGTTGAGAGCCCTTGAGTTCAGTCCTTGGTACAAAAAAAAAAAGATGATTATAACCAGAGAAGGCATCTTACTCAATAAAAGAGAGAGTGTACTTTATGATATTGATGTAGTTCAGTGAAAACTTTTCTTATAATTACTGAAATTATTACTGACATTGGTGAAGAATGAGCATTATTTCAGCACAAAACTGTTTTTTCCTTTTTTTTGCAGTCCTGTGGATTGAACCCAGGCTTGCACATACTAAGCAAGCTCTCTGCCCTGTACTACATCCTCACCCATTGTATTCTGAGACAGGGGGTCTCACTGAGTTGTACGGGCTAGCCATGGATTTGCACTCCTCCTTTCTCTGCCTCCTGAGTAGCTGGACTTCCAGGTACTCTTGCTGTCGAAGATAAGGGTGGTCACGGTCGACAGGTATTCAGCATATGCTGTGCCCCAGACACTGTTCTCCTTACTTTTATATGTGGTTATTTAATCCTCCCAGCATCCTTCTGAAGGTAATTACTAGAATTACCCCATTTTACAAAAGATGAAACAGGCACAGCAAGATTAAGTGACAGCTCGGTTTTAAAATCGAGGACCTGATTTCAGATCTCATGTGCTACACTGTATTCTGATACTGCTTCGGCTAATTGGTTGGCATTAAGCCAAGTGTGTGGTGACTTTCAGAATTCTTCAGAGCATCTCAGAAAACTAGTAAGCTCCAAGAACAAGAGCAGGGGGTCAGGGTGCAGCCGCGCACAAGCTGGGGATGTGGAGACTGTCCTCATCACTGAGGAATGTGAGTGGACATCTCACCAAATGTGGCATTGCTAGCCAAAGGCAGCGAGGTGTGAAGCTGGATTCGTTCCTCAGTGGTGGTGGCGTTGTCCAGCCATAATCCCCTGCCCAGAGGCACAAGTACACTGACTAGAGATAGGGGTTCACTCTGTGGCCGTTGAAATAGCAAAACAAGTGCTGGGGAGTGGTAGTGGCCAAATTATATTGTAATATTGGGTATTGTGTGCTTGCACAAATATGTAACAGCAGATCCCATCAGTATGTGTAGCTGTAACACACCAATAAAAAAGTGGGGAAAAAAGAATATTACCAACCTTACCTTGATCATAGGATCAAAAAAGAAGAAATAGAAGAAGAGCAAAACGTAAGTGGCTTAAAGAATTAACCAGCTACTGATTACCAGTAACCTGCGTTAACCTGTTTAGGCACAGTGAGTGTGGTCAATGATAATGCTTTGTCATAGAGTCTACTCAAAGCTGCAGGGTCAAGTGCCTTCCAGAGGCCAATGATGATGCAGATGTGGAGCAGCCCAGGTTCTAAGGCAAGGAGAGATGGGACTGTGCAACACTCCTTTACATGCTCCCTGCTGGGCTTTTTTTTTTTGGGGGGGGAGGTGTAGAGTTTTGTTGGTGTTGTTTGTTTTTGTTTAAAGAGAGAGGGACAGTGAGAGAGAGAAAAGAGAATCAGTTTTATTTAGATTTTCATCTGGCTTTCGTTGCTCTGAGACTTTGTTATGTATGTGGTGCTGGGGTTTGAACCCATGTCCTCATGGATGCCAGGCAAGTGCAAGAACCACCGAGCCACCGCTCCAGCCCTTGTTGTTGTTCGTTTTAAGTAGAATCCAAACAGCTTTGTGGACTGGATCTATCTGAAGAGCCTATAAATCTTACTTAAAAAAAACAAACAAAACACACCTTTTGTTATAGAAATTTCAAATTAATACCAAAGTAGAAAAAATGTAAGGAATCCACATGCTTTAGCTTATAGCTCATTTTGTGGTTTTACCTACCTTATTTCTTTACTCCCTTTCTCCTTTTTAATTTAATTTAATATTTTTATTTTCTGGAATATTTTGAAGTAAATGTGAAATACCATATCGTGTCATCTGTAAATAAATACTTCAGTATGTATTTCTAACAGGTAAGGATTTTTTAAAAGATAAACCATATTCATACTACATTGTTACATTTAGTTCTTTACTATCACCTATGCCAGCTATGCTTCAAACTTCCCTGTTTGTCTTAACAATGGTTTATTACGGATGATTTAGGTAAGTCAGGATCCAAATAGAATTTATGAATCTTGAAAAACTTTCTTTAAAAAATAAGAGCTATGGTGCCAAGAAATAGATGTCACTTGCCATTTTCCTTCCCCTTAGTGCAGTTAAGAAAGCATGCTTAGTTAAGAAACCGTTAGGAACACCACTTCAGCCAGGCATGATGGCGCGTGCCTGTTATCCCAGCAGCTCAGGAGGCTGATGAAGGAGGATCGCCAATTTGAAGCCAGCCTCAGCAACTAAGCGAGGCCCTAAGCAACTTCGAGATCCTCTCTCAAAATAAAATATAAAAAAGGGCTGGGTGGGAAATGAGACTCAGTGATTAAGCGTCTCTGGTTTTAATTCGTGGTAACCCCCCCTAAAAAAAGAACATCACTTCATCCTAGGCCTAAGAAGTCAACATCTTATATTTATTTCTATGTTACACTATAGTTCAAAGTGCTTGCTAGTATTTAGGATATGTCCTTAAGTGAATTTTTAATAGAATTCTTAGCACCAGAATAGGTTTTGTGATCTAGCTCAGGAGTTAAAAGTTTTTGTACCAAAGTTTTACAGACCCACCCTTCCTTCCTCTTTTCCCTTCCTTTCTCTTTTCTTCCAGTTTCCTTTCCTCCCTTCCATCCTTCCCTCCCTCGCTCCTCAGGGCCTTATGCAAGCTAGGCACGTGCTCTACAGCTGAGCTACAGCTACAGCTGAGCACTGAGCCAGTGCAGTTTTATATGCACAAGGCCCTGGGTTTGATCCCCAACCAGCACCTCAAAAAAATAAAATAAGGGGGCTGGAGCAGTGACTCAGCAGTTACATTGCTTGCCTGGCATGCACAAGTATGCAGGTTCAAATCCCAGCAACACATAAACAGCGAAGTCTCAGAACAGTGAAAGTCATGTGAAAAACTAAATAAAATTGATTCTCTCTTTCTCTCTCTCGATCACTGTCCCTCTCTCTTTAAAAAAATTAAATAAATATGGGCTGGAGTGGTGGCTCAGCGGTTTCAGCACTTGCCTGGCAAGCATGAGGACCCGGGTTCAAACCCCAGCACCACGTACACAACTGAATGTTGGAGCAACTAAGGCCATGTGGAAAACTAAATAAAGTTGTTTCTCTCTTTCTCTGTTTCTATCACTGTCCCTCTCTCTTTAAAAAAATAAAAAATAAATAAATAAATAAATAAAATAAGGTACATATATCATACTACAAATTAAACTCATTATAATACTATTAGCATATCTTTAAAAAGTTGTGATGTGCACCTAATTTCAGGATTTCATGGAATCTGTTGTATCCTGTAAGTTGAAAATAGTTCTGAGACACTTTGAAGTACCTATTTGGGCTAGGTTGTGTGGTCCCTGATAGTTCCCTAGGTTTTAGACTTTGGCCTAAGACCAGTTTTAGAAACCAGTGAATACAGAAAGATGAATTCGGAAGTTTGATTAACAGAACTGTTTGTTTTAACAGCTAGAAAGGTTATAATTTCTCACTAAATTATCCAGAAATTATGCATCACTTTTCTTCAAGAAAGACAGAGTCAGAACATGGCATTCTAAACTGATGTTTCAAGCTATGTAGATTAACATCTTTATTATAATTAAATAAGAATCTTCAGCAAAATAGGGAGAACAGCTACCTTGATTTAAGGCCACAGTATTTTATCGCCACGTGTGACAGTTGCACATACTCAGGGAGGATATTAAAATCAGCTGGATTGTAAATTTAGAATAGAACCAAAGGATAATTTTGCATAGCCAGCTATTCATAATATATTGTTGGTTTAACCTTCAAAAGCAAAGGCAGCAGCACCCGGGACACCCCCATCCATTCATACATAATGAATGCCTGAAGGGATCAATGCTTTAGCTCTCGTAGTTCTCAAATACAGTAAAGCTTCATTCACTTGGAATTTACAGGACTTTGATTAAGGAAGAAAGGATGGAATAAGGAAATCTGTCCTTCCAGAGGAGAATCATAAATGACATGTTCAGGGACATAGCTGCAGTGAGTTTGTTTACTCAACATTCAGCCCTGCAAAAGAAGTCTTTTTTATGTATATGGTTTGCTGATGTAGTCTTGTCTCAATTTTTAGATTTAGAACACATATATTATTAATTAATTTACAAATAAATGAGTTATTAAATGTTTAAGAAAAAATCAACTTAAGTTGTGATGTCGAAATATAAAACTTCCTTCTTAACACCATTCATGAACATGGTATGTGTTTCCATTTGCTTTGGTCATCTTTAATTTCTCAGAGCAATGTTTGATAATTGTCAGTATACAAGTCTTGCACATCTTTTGTTCAGTTAATTCCTAAGTATGTTTTTAAGCTGTGATTTCCTAATTTTCATTTTCTCGTTGCTCATTGTTCATATATAAAAATACAACAGATTTTTGTATATTGATCTTGAGTAGATTCCTTAGATTTTAATGTACATGATCATGTCATCTAGAAATATGGACCATTCTACTTCTTCCTTTCTGGTGTGTCTGCCTGCTTGCCAACCTGCCTCCTCCTCTTCCTCCCCATCCTTCTTCCCTCCCTTGCCTTCCCTTCTCCCCTTCCTTTCTTCCTTCCTTCCTTTCTTCCTGTAGCCTCCAGATCTGATCTATGCAACCGTCTATTCATTTGTATGTGATTTGGTTCATTGTGCATTGAGCACTGCTCTGCCTCAGGCACTGGCAAGACTCAGGGATACCAGGAGATATCTGCTTTGAATGCTGACAGTCTAGAGAGGGAAGATGAACATATAAAAACAACAATGAAATATTATTTGAAGTGCAATAATAGGTTTATACCAAATATTATGAGCACACCTACATTGGGCAGGAGTATTTTAGGCAGAAGGGCTACATAAACAAAGGAACTGAGGGAAGAAATAGTAGTGTTCTTTATCTGGGTGGTTTAGAATTTAAAAGTCTAGTGGATCCCAGGGAGTGGTAAGAAGTTAAGATAAAGAGGTCAAAGGCCAGAACACAAATAGCATTGTATACTAGGCTGACAAGTTAACTTGATCCTGATGATATCAAGAAGTTATTAAAGAATGCTCAACAGAGAAATGGATTATATTTGCTTTTTTAAAATAGATAATTCTAGTATTCTGTAGAAAATTATTTGGAATGGTGTTCAGGAGACCTAAAAATACAGTCCAGGCAAAAGATCATACCTCAACTAAACCAGTCAAAATAGGAGTGGAAGGAAAGAAAAATGCTTCAGTAAATATGTTGGAAGGCCAGGCATGGTAGCACACAGCTGTAATCCCAGAGACTCAGGAGGCTTAGGCAGGAGTATCACAAATTCAGAGCCAGCCTGAGCACCGTGGTGAGGCCCTAAGCAGCTTAGGGAAACCCTGTCTGAAAATAAAATAGAAAAAGGCTGGGGCGTTGCTCAGTGGTTAAGCACTGCCAGGTTCAATCCCTGGTGCCCCTCCCCTTTCAAAAAAATGTTGGAGGGCTAGAGTTAGGGCTCAGTGGTAAGGGGCTTGCCTTACATGCACAATAAGTATGTGTATTTTTTGGAAGGAAAACTGGCAAAACTTAGTGATTGATCTCAAGTAGAAGATGAAGATCTAGGAAGAATTAGAATGCTCTGCAGTTTTCTTCTTCAAGCCCTTAGGTAACTGATGTTGACATCAGCTGAAGCAGGGGTTATATTAGCAGGAGCAGATTTGGAGATGGTGAGCCCGATTTAGAAATGTTGAGTTTCAGGAAACTGAGACCATCCAGGTGAAGAATGAATGAGTGAACATTGACCTGAAACAATGCGGTGGAGGTGCTCTGCAGTTTAACCTGGAGTCCATTCCAAGCCACAAACTCCTGGCCATTCCCTGTCCAGACCGTTCGGAACTATTTGGCCTGACTGAACCCTCTGACCAGCCACCCTTAACAAGGGCAGGATCTGGTCTGGAGTTTAGAACTCAGTTGATACACCTCCTCCCAAAGAGGTGGTCCAAATTCTTGAGATGGCCTGACCTTGGATGAACTGAAAGAGCTTTTGGGAGTGACTTCTAGACTAAGAATGACCTTTGGCTAAACTCCGACCCATACCCTCCAATGGAAGAAGGGTGAAGCAGGTACCAAAACAATTCATCTCACCCAAGGATGAATGCAGTGTAGCTCACTTATGTGAGGTAACTAGATTTGCCCAGTTCATAGGGATAGAATGGTGATTTCCAGGAGCTGGGCCGAAGGGGAATGAGAAGTTCTGTTTAATAGAAATAAATTTCAATTTTGGGTGGTGGAAAAGTTCTGGAGGCGGATAGTGGTGATGGTTGCTCAACACTGTGAATGCACTTCATGCCACTGGTTAAAATGGTAAATTTTATTATTTTAACCACAGTTTAAAAAATACGAAACCACAGTTCGTCAACAGGCAGGCATCTCATGGTAGTGTTCCTTCAGTCCCAGTCAACTTGGTGTTTTTTTTTTTTTCATCCCATTAATTCTCACTCAGAGGTCACTGGAATAATAAAAAGTGAGCTCCAGTAAAGGTAGTCGTAGCACCATTGTTGTCTATCGATATATCATTTGTTGATTGCCCATTATGTGCAAAGTAGTATGCTGTGCACTTTACATTTCATAAGTCCATATCATTCTCTCAACAGCCCCATCAGGTCGGGCTGCTTGATAGTCCCATTTTAGAGAAGAGGCATGTAAAGCACTTGCCAGAAGTCCCACAATAGTAATTGCAATCGCATTTGAACAAAGACCTTCTGATTCCAGATCTCTTACTCTTAACAGTTGACCAAAGTTCTCCAGTCTGTGACCTGGGGCTTGCTGCTGCATTAGGGATAGGGATAGGCAACCCATCTGTCAGTACCTGGGGGAGCTGGAGTCCACAGTGGGTGTCCTCCCAGCCTCACTCATTTTCCCCAGAGTGCCATAAAATAATACCACCTCTGGGTAAGTACCAGATTTGAAACGGGCTGGCAAAACATACTGCCTCTTCTGTACTGCCCAGTTAGAGGGTCCTGAGTGTGTACAAGGTCAGGAGAACCCCACCCTCAGCATACACGGTGGGTGGGAATCATCAGTTCCAGCTCCTTTCTTCAAATGAGCTGCTCTGGGCTTCCCCGTTTCCTGATACTCCAGCTGTGAAGCTGTCCCATTGTACTGTCAGTCTTTTGAACTCTTTTGGTGTTGAAAAGGTGGATTAAGGATTCCCTGTCTCCAGGGAAACCATGGTACCTGCCCAAGAACAGCAAACTTTGCATACAGGTGAGCCTAGTAAAGATAATTGCCCAGAGGAATCTATCAGTGTGATTGAGGCCAGGCAACCAGCAATTACATTCGAATTTTAGATGTCAGCCGCCCAGCAGTCTCTGACGTAAGCCATTGTCTCTGCTCAGCTTTGTTTCCCAAGAAGGCTGTAAGTTGAGTTCCAAGCATTTTCCCAGATAGTCTTTCAGGTGTGACATGGAGGCTTATTTAGCTTTAGAGGCCTTGACTTTTGCAGAGATGGGTTTGCCTTCTTTTGCATCCCCAGGTGAAAGCAGAGTTGAACTCTGTGAACATTTTAACATTTTTTTTTTAAAGAGAGAGAGGGACAGTGAGAGAGAGAAAGGAGAATCAATTTTATTAAGTTTTTCATGTGGCTTTTGTTGCTCCAGCGCTTCGTTGTGTATGTGGTGCTGGGGTTCAAACCTGCATCCTCACACATGCCAGGCAAGTGTCATAACCATTGAGCCCTTGCTCCAGCCCTTAAGCATTGTTTTTGCCAGGTCCCCTACTGATCACTAAAGACTCTGGGCAGGATGAGAGACCTTTCCTAGAGACACACGGTCTAACATACTCAGGTGCCCTGAAGCTTTTCACAGTGAACATTTTCTTTTTCTTTTTTTGAATTTTTTAAATCTCTTTAGCTAAGCTAATATTCCTCAGTTTGCATTTGACTATATGCTTGGAAACCTCATGTATTGTAAACTGTCTCTTGTGTCAGACAAGTTAAAAGAATTTGCAAAGTTTATCCTTGAGCTCTTGTTTGATTGAGACCTCAGAAATGAATTGTGGTCTCAACAAAAGGATCTCCAAATGGCATCGCCTCTGTTTTATGTTGGAAGAAGGGAGTGGGCCAAAACCGTCAATTCAAATGTTCCACCACAGCCAGTCAATGAGAAGGTAGAGCCCATTTCAGTGGGACAGGACTTGAACACTGTATTTGTAAGAAGATGAAAGCAAGCTCAGTTGGCATCTCACCAAGGAGACACAATACTTCAAAAGATCCATTCTTCTGGGAGGTGAACAACCCACGATTGCAGACTCGGTGGACTCCACAGAGAGTAAACAGAGAGACCGTGCGCCCTCACATTCAAAGACAGTTTACTCCAACACCATTCATTGTTTTCATCATTCCAGAGGTCAGGGGGGCTTCAGAAAACCAAACAAATCAGAAAGAATTGCTTCTTGATTTCAGCTTTTCAAGTTTGATCCTTTTAACAACTAGAAAATCCTTTGAAACAACCCAGCTTTAGTTTGGATATTCTGAGAAAGCATTGTTTTTTAAGCCATGTATGACCCAAGTACACACTACCTCGTGGTCCCAGTGAAGACTTGGAAGTAAGGGCCCTAGCTTCTGTTTCGTTTGTTCTGTAAAGTGAGTTCTACCAGCCTCCTGTAAGGTAAGATTACAGTTAGATGAACTGGTGTTCTTAAGGTGACCAATAAGGCAGAAAAACTGAAAAGCAGGGTAGCTGCAGCAGTGTCCTCTCTCTTTGACTCCTGAATATCTCTGACATTGGGGGACAAGAAGGACATAGGTCTTAGCCGTGATCTCTGGCGCGTGTGGTTTATTCGCACACACACATGCACGTATGCACATGCACATACACATTTCCACACGTACGTCCTAGTATAGCTCAACCAATTTCATGTTCCTGGAGCTGAGAAAAACAAAAAGTAGCGGTCCTTCTCCTCTCTGCCCCCAAAATATGGATTCTGCTAAGAATTTCCTTTTTATTTTTTATGTGAACAGGCAATAAATTGATCTAAGTTTTATTAATGCACAGTGTGAACAGTCACACTCACCCTTGTCCCATCCATTCTGTTCCTTTTCTTGTCACTTGTTCTTTTTAAAATTTAGCCTTGGCGCGGGAGAGCTTGCTCAGTGGTAGAGCACTTGCCTAGAGGATCCAGGTTCAATCCCCAGCACCACGTACACAACTAAGTAGAGGAAAAATGAAAAACAAATTTGCTGCTCTTCACTAACAAATTTAAGTGGGATTTATGGCATACTCCTGTCAATCCCAATTGTTTTGGAGACGTCTCTCTCTCTCTCTCTTTTTTTAAGAGAAAGAGGGACAGTGAGAGAGAGAGAATCAGTTTTATTTAGTTTCTCATGTGGCTTTTGTTGCTTTGACACTTCATCGTGTATGTGGTGCTGGGGTTCGAACCTGCGTTCTCACACATACCAGGCAAGCGCTGTAACTGCTGAGCCACCACTCCACCCAAGAAATGTCTCTTAACATCAATAATAAGACCTTACGAATTTCAGAGTACTTTCCCATGTATCATCTCATTTCATTTGATCTTCTCCAAACCACATGAAGTGGTCAGGGCAGGTATTGTCCTTGTTTTTAAGGTGACATTGAATCAGATGTCTGAGTATTCGATGACACTGTGTCTCTGTTTTTCAAAAACAAGGTTTCATAGTTGTGTTAATATTTCTCCATGTTTACCATACAGTCCTTCATGGTTTTTAAAAAACTTTTTATTTTGAGGTAATTATAGTCTCACCTGTAGGTGTAAGAAATGAGTATAGAGGGAGTTGGTGTACCTTTTGCCCATTGTCCATCAATGGGAGTGTCCTGAGCAACTGAACTGCAATGTCAAGAAGCAGGAGGTGACACTGACACAGTCTAGAGGCAGAACAACTCCACCGCTACAAGGATTCCCTCCTGATGCCATTTTGTCACCACCGGGCCCTCATTCCCTCATCAGTGAGGCAGCCCTCCCTGACCACCAGCTCTGATCACATCTTTTTTGGGGGAGGGGCACGCCCATGTATTTTGAAATTGAGGTTGTACTAGTCAGGAACGTCTGTCAGCCGTAGCAAGCAACCCTATCCTCTGTGGCTAACACAGTAAAGGATAATTTCTTGGGATACCAGTTCAGTGGCAGTCAGTAGGCGGTGAGGGAAGGACTCTGCTTCATGAAGGCCTTCTGGGACCCAGCTTCTTCTGTCTAGTGGGCCACCATTCCTTGTGGCCTCTACACCCTCCACCACCCCGGCTGCATCAGGCCAGCATGTCAGGTGTGGTAGGGGTCAGGACTGGAAGTGGCATGAGTCCCTCCCACACAGTCCATTGGCCAGAATTTAGTCGTATGGCTTCAGCTTGCTGCAAGAAAGCAATACCCAGAAGGTAAAGGAAGAGATCCTATGAGCACATGTTTAAGAACAGGCGTGGTGGCCTCAGAAGAAGCCCGAAAGTTCCCTATGGGAAAATGGATCACCAGTGTCATCCGTTCACACTGTGTAATGAATGTGAAAGTGACTATATCTACACACAGGGAAGAGGAAATCTTAGAAACCTAATGAGGAGCAAAAAATGGAAGTTACAAGAGACAATGTGATAGAATTTTTATATAAAAAAGTCAAAACAGGTAAAATGAATGATTTATTATTTATGGATCAGACATCTTCATATAAGCCATGTGTTTTAAAAACAGAAGCAGTGACAGACATTTTAGGACAGTTGATCCCTGGGGAGAGAGGCAGGGGGACTGAGTGGAGAGGGGGAGTATAGGGGTCACACTGGTATCTTTGTTCTGAGATGGGGAGTAGATTCAGGCATGTTCTGTTTTACCCACATTTCAGAACATTAAGTGTAGCTTAATAGTCTCTGGTATGTATCAAATATTTCATAGTGATTTTTTTAAAGAATGAACTTAAACACTATAATTAGTAATAAAAATAAATCTGTGTTAGTTGTAAGAATGTAGCAAGGAACAGCCCAATCACTAGAAAAGATGACTCTTGTTCATTGGTTTTCCTAATGCTGTGGAAGTGACCCACTTTGGGGCTGGATCTACCTAAGGTCACAAATGCTAGCCCCAGGTCGTAATCCTTTCTGATTCTGCATTTTCCATAAATCAGTTATACTCGTCTGTTGACTCAGTCGCCTTCTGTTGTGATGTCCACTATGGATTTCAATTCCCTGAAAAGAAATCCTGCAGAAACTGTATTGATATTCTTTGCAACAATATGCAAGTCTTATCTATCTAGATCTCCTCGACACCACCCCTTGAAAAGTGTCTCATATCTACAAAGATGCAACCAAATCCAGAATTTCAGCAGACCAAAGCTGGGGGTGTAACAAACAGAAATCATTGCTGTACAGTTATCACCAGGGGTGCATGCCCAACTTCCAGAGTAACCAGATTACTTAGTAAACACCCCAAAATCTCTTTTATCTTAAAATGAAAGACCTAAATGACCCACCAGAGGTGATCCATCTCTTAGCTGGCTGCTAGCAACTGTCTGTAAATAATCAATCCAGAGGGCCCTGGGGTTGGTTGCTTTTTCTTATTGTCGCTCCTCCCCCTCCCCCTCTGTCTTGGAGGCTTTGGCCTTTGCATTCTCCGACCTCTGTAGGGGATTCTGTGCTCTCTGCACCCGGAATGAGTCAGCATATGGATGCATACCCGCATTTCCAGGGAAATGGACTGAGGTTATCAAAAAGCCCAATCTGTCCAACCATAGATAAAAATCAAGGCATTTTATGGCAACCCAGATAGTTAGCTCAGCAACCACTCTCTGGAACATACAGTTCAAGTCCTTCGGAAATACCTAGTTGGGGAGTGACTTTTGGTCTCCTGGGTAAAATGTTCACTTCACAGACAGCAGACCCTTTGTAAGAGGGAAACATGCTCCGTCAAAACTGGGTGGTGACGAGATAAAGGCAGGCCACTCCTGTTTGAATGTTTGTCATTTTGGTGGGGATTTTGTTTAACAAGGTTCCTACCTTATCTATCTTTTTTCAGATTTATAGCCAGAGCCCATAAAAGGAAGGCCACAGATGTGAACATGAGCTGTGGAAAGATTAAAAACAAACCTAGGGTAGTCAGTAAAAATAAGCTTGAGATATTTTGGATTCTGTTTTTATGGTCTTTTTCTTCTCCCTCTTCTCTTTCTCCTTCTTTAGCACTGAAGATCGCATCAAGGCTCCAATAGTATTTGACTAATCGTACTAGTTGTACTTGGCCAACTATACACATTATGAAAATGCTGGAAGGGATATTGCCTTGGCATTATTTGTAGTATGCATGCAATTTTCCACACTCTCTGCTGGGAAACAGGGTTAACCACTATTGTAATTCAATTAGAAATTAGTTTATTGAATACCTGTCTTGGACAGGTACTCCGTCAGGTGAATGAATGAGATACAGTCCCTCCCTGATGAAACTTAAAGTCAGAAAATCATTATGTCTTGCCATTCTGGAAAATAATATATAAATTAAGTCCTAAAAAAGCTCTGATCTAGGAATAAGTGTTTTAAGTGGTGCTGTCTGGCCTCTTCATGCCTCCCTTTGTGCATCAGAGAGGGATTTGGCTGCTACTGCTGCTGTACTTGATCATACTTAGACCAGATAACCACCTTTGTCAGAACCAAGAGTCAGCCTCTTATTCACCGGATGTCATGAATCTTTGGTCTGTTGAGATCTGCTGCTGCTACTACGTAAAAGATGAAATTTTGGCCCTCAACCCGCTTGTACTATTTGGTGTCATTTATGAAACACTGCAAGATAAAAATCATAATTGCCATTCTACAACTGGAAAGGTAGAAAGCAGAGAGGTTTAGTAACCCGCCTAAGATCCCACAGGTGATAAATGCAGAACTGGATTGAAAGCAGGTCCCAAATGTCCCAGTTCAAGCTCAGCTCTTTCTGTTCTGCTTGCTTTGTTTAACGCATGCAACAGTGCAACACTGTTATTTCTTGAACCTGTAGTGATATGATCTTGTACTGTTTCTCTGGGATTCAGGAGTCAGGTCTGCAGGGGATGCAGGCTTACTGAGTTGACATGTATAGATTATGTTCTAGAACATTGGAGACTAAAGAAGATACAGAGCGTCTTATTTGGTTTTCCCAATTTAGAGGCTGGACATCCACAAACACGCTAGAGCTGCCCGAAATGCTTGAATGGTCTGGCAGTGTTAAAGATGAGCAGCTGCCCCACATGTGCGGACTTCTTCAGAAGAACATAGGCCTAAGGTCTGAGGATTTTCACCCATCACCCCAGTACAGGAGAGTTGGATGAATGCAAGGTGATTGTGAATAGTTGATTTGGTGGGGCTAGAAGCTGGACCAGAGCCACCATCTATCACCAGGGCAACTTCCTGCTGCATCAGGGAGATTGTTCCTTCAAGGTCTCCCCACCCAGGTAGTGACCCAGCAAGTTCTTCTCTCCTCAGGACACTGGTCTCACAAGGACTCCGCATTTGCAATTCAACTGATGTGACTTGGTCATAATCTTCAAGTACTTTCTGAATTTTGTTATTGTTTTTAAAGAAAAATTTTGAGCAGATCAGTGCATCAACACATTGTGAAGGAAGCAAACCCTTGTAATCCATGCCCTTTATAGGGAGCAGTCCCTTGACATGTCAAACTAAAAACAGTCCCATGGTTTTGAAGAGTATTTTAGACAATTTCAGAGGCATCTATTGCGCCAGATCCATCCTTTATGAAGCCATTAGTTGAAAGAGAAAGGGCCATCTGGACCTTTGAAAACTGTAGGCTTAAAATGAGTTCTCGGATTTCATTGTATGTATTTGGGCTCCATCTTGGTAATTACCCTTAGCTTCTGACATTTGTGCTAATTAGTAACAGGTAACCATCCCAGATGATCCCTTGGTCAGTTCTAAACAATTGGTAGAGTCTAGAGGTGGTTCCTACTTTCAAGGGCACCAACTTCCTGTTGGCATGTGTGTAGAGAGAAGGAAAGTACACACATGGTAGATACAGATATATTTTGGGAGGGGAAGGATAGGGAGAGAGTTATGTTGGCTGGTATCAAATTGGGATGATTCTCTTGGGAAAATATCCAAGAGGAGGTGATTTTAAGATTCCACTTTGAAGGTAGATTATCATTTGATGAACAGAAGACAAGAGATTCTTTCCAGGATTTAGACCAGTTTATATACAAAAGGAGCAACAGGGGCCTCCCCACATTCAAAGCTTTAATTGAAAAAATCTGATAGAAATAGCATCTGCAATAAAGTTGTAAACACTCAATGAAATATCAAATGTTTTTGTTTGGGGTTTAGAAATGTGTCAGCTAGGTTTAGTAATTTGGATATCCCGTGGGGAAAATGGTCATTAAGGGAAAAATCCTCTGAAACTTTTAGCTTAGGGAAGGAAAGTGGAGCAGGAGATGGAATGCTATATAATAAAAAGGGCATCTTATTGCTTAGACAAAGGCTCAAAGGTAAGAGGAACACAGGATTGGCTCAGATCAAGGATTCAGACCTCAGTGCAAGTCAGAACAGTGAAATGAAGGTGTGGTTTGTTGGAAGTTTGCATTTCTCCAAAGGGCAGTAGGGTAGCAGAAAACTGAGCAGTGGGCAGAGGTAGATTGAGGATGACTGAAGGGGGCTCCCCAGAGGAAACAGTTTTCGAGCCTGTCCTGTAGAAAGTACAAGATGATGCGAGATGGTGCCTGCCCCTTGTCTAGCAGGAAAGTCAGTTGACCAGCAGTCCTGAGAGGATCAGAACGCAGCACCTCCCTTTGCCCCCAGTTGACCTGGGGTGACCTGGGGCAAAATGGCGGAAATAGCCTGTGAGAGAGGAGAGCCGGGAGGTGGGTCCAGCAGCACCAGGCCTCACTTGGAGTGAGGAGAGGGCATCGTCCTGGCCAAAGGAAGTCAACCTCACAGCCGCGGTGGTCTCAGCCAGTCTTCTGCAATGCCCTACAATCACTTTGCTCTGACTGGCAGAGAGATACGAGCTAACACAGGCCATGGAGCTAATGCGACATCCTTGTGTCGGGCAGAGTTCTCAGCCAACTCCCCACGCTGAACATCCAGTCCAGCCTTTAATGGCGGGACTGGACTCCTGAGAACTGAGGCTCCAGACCTTGTTTCTCCTTCTCTCTTATCCCTCTGTCCCCTGTGGCACCATGCTGAACTATGCACCATAGTGGGTGGCTTCTGCCCCCTCGCCATCTCAGAACACTTTAGAGCCTGGAGAAGCTCTGACCTGACCACCCCACCTTTCCTCTTCTCCCCCTCCAAAGTGAATACAAAAGAAGTGGGGGAAGGGTTGGTTGCCAAACTTGAGTATTTTAGAAACCGCTTCCTAGTGAAGACTGCTATACAGAGATAATTCTGCAGATGGCAGAAAGAACACTCATCCCACAGTTAGAAAACTGGGTTAGGCTGGCCAAGGTGGCCAGCTCCCCAGGAGGCTGAGCCAGGAGGACTGGAAGTTCAAGGCCAGCCTCAGCAACTTTGGGAGGCCCTAAGCAATTTGGCGAGACCCTACCCCAGATAGTAAAAAGAACTGGGGATGTGTCTCAGTGTGGCCTAGCATGCATAAGACCGTGGATTCAACCCAAACGTAGAGGGGAAAAGAAAACCAGATTAGGCTCTCAGGTGCCTCATATACTGTCCCTGACACTCTACCTCTTCATCTGTGGCTTGGGATTGCAATTTATCTTGACTGATTAAATCAGGAGGATTATGCCATGGAAGCGAATTGAAATCTACTGTGTGCTTTAGAAATGCAAGGTGTTAGTTACTTCTGAGTTTGCCACTCCCACGGCAAATACTAGTTTTATTCCAGGATTATTTCACTGTGCCCTCCTGCCTCAGTCATCCTGTCAAGACACCACGATCAGCACATCTCTCCTGGCCGAGCAGGCTTCTCTGGCACTCAGCTGCAGCCTCTTTGTGACCCTCCTTGTGTCTCCCCTTGACCTCCTCCTCCTACCTTGCACCATTCCTCAAACACACCTCCAGTTGCGCTCCCACCCCGAGCACCTTCCCACCCTGTAACCAACATCTGATCTGAATACTTTAATGAGGTTGAAGCATAGATTCTCTTGTATGCTTCATTGTTCTGGTTCACTTGCTCATTGAGATCCAAGACCGAATCTGAATCATGTTTTAAAGTGTTGGTGTGCAGTGTCACGCCGTGGCGAGGCGCACAGCTACTTGCTGAAGAGGGAGAGGTGGGGGATCCCAGCACCTTGCAGTCTCTACAGCCCCTGAATGCACAGGGGCTTGCACCATCGCAACCCTGATTGCTAGATGGTTCTCCTTGTTTTGCAATAAGAAAAGAAGCATATAGAGGTTACATGCCAACAAAGTTGTGGGAATGAAAGGATGACAAGGGGATTCTGTCCCCCTGGGGAGTGTGGCAGAGCTTACAGTGGAATGTGGACCTGAGGTGAGCTGCTTCTGTGTCAGCAAAGACTTTGCAGAAGTGACCAGACCCAGCATGCTGCAGTAGGTGCCACAGTAGGGGTGCTGCTCATGCCAATAAGGAGCAGAATTGAGGTGACCCAGCCGACCTCATGGGTACAAGTCCAGTGAATAGGAGTTGGAGGCATTTAGGTGACTCAGCCTCAACCCTGGCAGCAGCCAGGCAGTGGGCTCTGCAGCCCACTTCCTGGGGGATTTTCAGCTGGACCAGTGATTTCATCTTTCTATTCTTAAGCACATCGGCAACTGGGAGAGACTGTTCACATGACCGTCTGGATGAGGCCAACAGTTCTGATCCCTTAAAGGAGAAGCTGGACAGCAGTGGCAAGTTTTCTAGGCTTAGTGGTATCGCTGATTCCATTCCTGGCCAAACACGAATGAGAAATCTTTCCAGTCTCCTCCAACTGGAGCCAGGGTGTCCATGAACGGTGCCTTGATATTTCACTATCGCTGCCTTATTTATGAAGGTATAAGCCCCATGCAGGTAACTGGCTCCTGCCCCTGATTGAATTCATTGTACTTATTGCCTAACTAGGACAGGCGGGGGTGGGGCCGGTGAGAGCCAGCAATGCCAGGCTCTGTAAGGCAAGCTGACTGAGGACCCGAGGGCAGGCCTGGGGGTGGGAAAGCTACACAGTAAACGGGCGGAGTACCAAAGCCTAGTTGTATGGCTAGAGAATTCAGGGTGTGGTGCAGGATCAGCTCCTGGGAGAGCAAAGAATACTTAATACACATGCGTTTATTAGCGTGGCTGGATCTTTTGTCAAAAATGTCATAAATACACAGTTCAGGATTTTAAAGTAAACAAAATTTCTAATTCTTCTCTTTCAGCAGTCAGTATGCACTCCTCATTAAAAGTATTGGATTCATCTTAAGCTGAAAATATTAAAATTCTAATTTCCATAAGCTGCTAGGAACTGCTTTCAAAGAATTCCTCCCTCCACTCCCACCCCACACCCTTGTCCATGTCAAAGGTTATAGGGGTAAACTGTGTTTTCTTTAAAACATATAGTGGAACCCTTCTCCCAGTCTATAAAATTTTATAAAAGAAAAAGAAAAATGGGGGCGAATATGACAACTAGATTTGAACCTTCACAAGTAAATATCACAATTTAGCTGGGTAACTACTTGTGGAAGCTTGTTAGGTCAAAGTGACTCACTTGCGTAGATGAGGTTATTTTTAGAGATGTAATTTGTACTGTTTAGAAAAGAATAAAGAGATGGTAAAAGGCTAGATCGCTCATTATAGTTTACAGAGCTCATGAACCCAGCATCCATGCAAAAGATGACTAAGCAAGGGGTCGGTTGGTACTTTCTCTCAGAATTTTACAGACATGAGTCATCCACTTTAGTGTGCAGACACAGCATCAAGGCATTGAGGTACCTGTGACTCAGCTCCCATTTAGAAAGAGCACCAGAATTCAATTCTGATATACTTTTGTAGTTGAATAGTGAGGAAATTACATACCAAAGCAAAATGTGCCTTTGTACCAGGCAGCCGTGAGATGTTTTTAGCAAGGAATGATTGATCTCCATCTCTGGCCTTTCAAAGAGTCTGCGGTCTATGCTGGGCAGCATGTCCACTCCTCCTGCTGCACATTGCAATGCCGGCCTCTTCACACTGGCTGAGCTGACCCAAGTGTCCCACGGACCTCAGAAGAAAGCTCAGCCTCCGGCTTCACACACCGATGGGTCCAACATGAAGGCCCACTTCCTTTGACCTGAAATGCATGAACATGTGTGTACTCATGTGCATGGAAATCCTCAGCCTACGGTATTAGCATTCCACATTTCACAGACTGGCAGAAATAGCTTTCAAAGGCTTCCTCCCCTCCACGTTTCACCTATGTCAGAGGTTAGAAGAAGAATCACATCTTCTATGCATTTTTTAAAAAGCAGCACAAAAATACACCTACTCATAAGATTTCTCCTTCTGCCTAAGCAGACTTGTCAAGGGAACCGTGTTCTCTCCGCAGGGCTGCCGCTATGTTCTCAGGGCAGGTCTCTGCTGACCAGGTGACCAGACGTGAGGTGCAGCCTCACAGGCAGGTCTCCCCGTGGTCATTTGGCACACACTGATTACACAGCCTATTTGGAATTAAATCCTTGGAATATCACCTGTCCTTTCAAATATAAAGAGAGAGGGCCTTTGCAGTTTGCAGACAAATCAATAGATTATTCAGAACCGACAATTTCATTTATCAAAGAAACACAGGCATGATTACCAAAGCAAATATTCCAGAAAGAGATATAATGAAAAGCAGCAGTACCCTGCGCCCTGCCTGCCCCTTGATGGCCACTTTTAACCATTCTGTCATTTGGTGGTTGCCTCTGTAACCAGCTGCCTACTCCCCTCCTCACCTTCTGTGTCTGTCATAGTTGCTAAGAAGGTCAGGGCATGCAGAGGGTGAAGTCCTAATGTCAAGAGAAATACTTGTGTACTTTCAAGTCCACTCAGCAAACGTTTGAGTATCTACTCTGGACCCAGCCCTGTGTCAGGCCCTGAGTCACAGAAATGGGTAGGTACATTAGGAGTTGGCACTCAGGTGAGAGATGGACAGGAGACTCAGAAGCACAAGTGCCATGTAAAAGCTGCTGCATCAGGTGCGTAATACAGGTGTCTAAAACTCCTTCCAAAGGGTTTTACAGAATGGCCCACAGCTCAGACTTGAAGTGCAGATGGAAATTTTCTAGATAAGGGTAAAGGAGGCAGGCATGGTGGTGCACACCTGTAATCCCAGTAACTCAGGAGGATTGCAAGTTCAAAGCCAGCCTCAGCAACTTAGGCCCTAAGCAATTTAGCAAGACCCTGTCCAAAAAAAAAAAAAAAAGAAGAAGAAGAAGAAGAAAGAAAGAAAAGAAGGACTAGGAATGTGACTAAGTAGTAAAATGCCCCTAGGTTTAATCCCTGGTACCAAAAAAATAAGAAAAAAGGATGTCCCATACGACAAAGGGAACGGCGTTCTCATGGACTGATGTAGTGCATTCTGAAGAACAGAAATGATGCATATAATTGAATCTGGAAGGTACGTGAGCGAAGGGAGTAATGAGGCAATGAAGCAGGAAGGAAAACGGAGCGATCAGGAAGAGCCTAATGTGTTCCCGATGGGAGCCCAGGGAGGATGTCTAAGCAGGGCTCTGAGGGCAGAGCAGGGTGGACGCGGTGGGAAGAGCCGGGGGTAGAGCAGCCACTTTGGTAACTAGTTCAGGCAGAGAACGCGCGGTACCAAAGCAGTGGGAGGAGGGAGAGAGGAAAGGACAGATTCTAGAAATACTTCAGGGTGCAACCAGGACTTGGTGAACACTCATTTCGGGGGTGAGGGAGAGGGAGGACTTGCAGATTGCTGTGTACTTCCCAGCTCTGGTAGCTGAGGCGAGTGGGAACTGAAGCAGAGGACCAAAATTTGGAAGAAAGAGAACGAGTTTGAATATATTGAGTCTAAGGTGTTGATGTGATCAGCAAGTGGAAATGTTCAGAAAGTAGCCCAAAACTATGAGGCAAAACTTTCGTGTCCCACATAGGGGTGTCTTTGAAGCCTCTGGCCTCGTCTGTGGCTGAGCTGGTGTAGGGCAGGAGAAGCAGCCTGGGGGAGACAACAAGCTGCAGAGGGGCAAGGTGGACCCAGGAGAGGGCACCAGAAAGGCAGTGGGGGACAGAGTGTGAGAGGACACGCGTGGCAGGAGCCTGCTGATGGGCCACGCGTGGGCACAGCTGGCACCTGGCTACGAAGTTCAGTGAGAGTCCATTTTTTTCCTCAAGAGTTGGGGAATTAAAGGAATGGTGAATGGGCCATAGCTGGAAGCAATGATGGCAGGGGACTAGTTGTTGGGCTGAGAGGATCTGCAGCATGAGAAAGCATTGGTGAAGGAGAGGCTGCAGCGTGGTGGCAGGGGAGTGCAGCCCCTCGTGAGGCAATCACAGAATAGTGAAACACACACGTGGGCCATGGCCAGGCCTGCCTGGAGCCACCCCCCAGGACCACAGAGGAGCTGGCGTTCTGCTTTCTCTGCCACTTGGAAGGCAAAGAGTAGTGTTTCCCTGGACCCCAGCTATAGTCAACAGCCATGCATGGCAAGGCCAGGCCATCATCTCCCATCTGCATCTCTCTACGTACTGGGGATAACAAATGAGAAGCAGCCCGTCTGTCTGCCTCAGAACCCCTGCAGCACATAATGCATCTTCCTGATTTGGTTCCTCTCACGCTATATTGTGATTATTTTTGCTTACTGACTTTCCCTAGTGATGAACCCTTTGAGACAGAGTTTATTTTTGCTTCATCCAAAGTCCCCTGCTGTTAACCCAGGGTTAGTGCACATGGGACAACTCAGAGACTCTCTGAATGCACAAACTCACTCTTTTCCTATTTGACTTGTAATTATGCATTTGGTCCCAAACTGGTTTTTAGATAGTTGAAATCCCATAGGTCATTCTATGCTTGCTAAATGTGGCTTTAACGCTTACTGCTCAAAAGTCGGTTAGTCGAGAATCCTCAGGGGCACTTTCTTGGAGTTTCCAACAAGTAACTCTCTTGTTATGTACAAGTCTTAAACTACCCTGAAGCCAACACACGCACGCACATGTTTAGATACAGATGTGTGCATGCGTGTGTGTGCGCATATGTGTGTACACCCCTTAGTAAGGCGTTTTTCTAGGCCCAGAGTTCCGACAACCCTCCATTCTAGAGCCTGCTCAGGTTTGCTTTGCAGATTTCAGTTTAATTTTTCTGTGAGCTGAGGTTAAGTGATGACTTAGCAAGTTGAATAAAGAACCAAACCTGTTTTTCCATGGAACCAATTAATAACATACCTAAAATGAACCATCTGATCTCTAGCAACAAAGAGACTCCCAACAGTGTTGGTGAGGGGTCATGGGTGAAGCGGGGTGGGTGAGAGCCACTGTCCTATAGTAAGAGCAGAAGACAGGCTTAGTGAGAAGGGGCTACTGTTGAGCCCACTGCTGAGTCCTCTGAGATGTAAGGTACTTTATATTAAAGCCCTTTGGAACTTGGGTTCCTTTTTACTTCTAATCTGATTTTTTTCACCTGTCCTTAAATGCTTTGTATACATGAACTTCAAGCTGTGTATCCAGATCTTAGTCTTTTAGCCTGAACTTGATGGGCTGTATTACATCTTCTTTAGCAAGAGACTTCATAGGTCTCATCTAGCTGCCCCTACCCCCCAACATTCAAGAGTTGTGTTTTTTATCCAGGAGACCTTGGCTTGTCCCCACGGGCTAGAATAATGGGTGGAATTAACACCTTTAAATTGGTGTCAATGTGTAGGACAGATGGAAGCCTATTCCTGCAAGGCAGAGGAAACTTTCAAGTTACCTCAGTTGTACGCTGGTTACTATCAGGAGCTGACCTCACATGGTGGTGTGGGAGGCCTTCCCAGATGTTCTTAGGTTTAACTGAAAGTGTATCCAGTTGTAGAGAGTAGATTGATATGTTTTTAAATAGCCATTCTCACTTCTGTTGATCCATGGTGGAAGTAAATGTGACCTCCCAGCCCCACTAGTCGGTACCAACAGGACAGTGCCTTTTGGGCAGTCCTCTCCAGGATGTGGGCTTTTGCAGAAATGGAAAAAGACTGGAGAGAGTCAAAGGTGACTGTGCTTTTGTGCTTAGCAGAACTTGAGACCCAACCTGCGGTATGGTGTATGGAGAATAGGCTGTGGTGCCAGTCTTCCGCACTTGGTAGCTAAACATTCTGGTAGCATCACAACCACAGGACTTAATGTCTGAAGGCCTAAATTCTAGGCGAGATTGACTGTCACGTAACTGGTTATAAACAAGCTACTCTGTGTTGCTGAGTCTCAGAGCTCCTGTGTCAGTGGGGTAGTATGCCTGCCTGGAAGGCTACCAATGAGATGATATGGTGAAAGTAAATTTAAGCCATAAAACTGATATATTATGACATTCTCCACCCTTCTGGAATGATCAAACTGTAGTGTAGGTGAGCCGTCAGGGAAGGATACAGAGGTTTGAAGTCATTAGAGGGTGTTTATAGATGGCACATTCTGAAGGAAGGAAGCTTAAGGGCCAAGCCTTCAGGGTAAGCAAGTCACTCACTGGAGTTTTGGGAGTGAGGAGGTGCTGAGCAGATGGAGAATAGGAGGCAGTAACAATTTTGAAAGGAAGAGAAGCAGCAGACCATTGCAGTGTTATGGAGACTGTGGGAGAAGAACAGAAGTGAGGCACAGTGTCAGGTACCATTAAAGCCCCCTAGCCAGGACTGTAAGAGGCTTTCCCAATCAAAAGGAAGAAAACAAGGAAATGGAAACATCAAAAATAAAAGTTCTTAAAAATCTGATATCATTGTACCCTTGAAGTTAACTTGTCTGAAAGACAAACACATCGTTCCCTCCTCCCTGTCTATTCATGTTGGTCTCTTAGACTTTGGTGCTTTCTTGATCAAGGGCCAGAGAATTTATTTGCCTTTTGCAACCCCTGACTGAGATGGTGGATGAGCCAAAATGCTCAAGTAGAAGCTGCTTCAAGAATGTTAAAAGCAGGCTGGAGCAGTGGCTTAGCAGTGGTATCGTGCTTGCCTGGCATGTGCTAGCTAGGATGTGGGTTCGAACCCAAGCACCACAAGCATAACTAAGTGTCAGAGCAATGAAAACCACATGAAAAACTAAATAAAATTTATTCTCTCTCTCTCTGTATCTCACTGTCCCTCTCGGTCTCTCTCTTTTTTTTTTTTTAATTATTCATTAAAATGAAAAACAAAACAAAACCCACCATGCCCAACTATTGTCCATGGTCAGGGGTTTTTCGGATTTGGGTTGGCAGAGAATCCAGAGCCATGTAAACAGGGCCATTGCAAAGGCAGTTTTTCGACCAGTGGCTCCGGCCACAGTGCATGTGACTGGACTCAGCATCAGGACCCTGGCGTTCTCTCTGCAGCTGCTCAAGCGGTTGAGGCAGGGCACACCCCTGCAGCACAGTTTGGGAATATCTTCTGTTGTGACAAAGCATGGAGATTCTTGAGTAAAGATCTCATCTAGCTGTGCAGCTGAGCCCTGCTGTCAGGAGGCAGCTAAGAGGTGTCCCAGCATCAGAGTGATTCACACACAGGGCACCCCAGGCCTGACTCACTCCTTCTAATAAGCCTGGTGGGCTAGATCCCAAGTCCCTGGCAGTGTAACTGCTCAGAGGTCTATGGTAGTACGCACACTCACTGTTGGAGGAGTTCCAGGAGGATAACCTAATGGCCCAGAGCCAAGAGCTGGAGGAGGCCAAGAAACTACAGACAGCAGGTGCAAGTCACAGAGTTGGTGTCATGACTGTGGGGCCCACTGTAAGAACTGATATTTGTAAGTTTGACTTTGAGTCATTTAGAAAGGGATACAGGAGAAGTAAATATGAAGTCTACTTTAGAAAGATTTCTATCAAAACATAAAGAAGACAAAAAAGTTTTAGAACTTTCCAGAATTAAACCCTCTGGAAAGCACAATCACCAGGAATGGTTTGTTGAGTGAAAGTGTTCTTAGGCTGTCACTGAGCCAGTACCTTCAGTTGAAAAGTATCCTATTCCTTTAAATCTGATGTACAAGTCTGGCAGCTCATTTAACTCAGGGGCTTGTCTCCACATGATCACAGTTCATTCTCTTTAATTTGAGTTACATATGAGAATAATATGACAGTTTAAAAACCTCATTTTAGGCAGCAACCATTCCTTTATCTCAAATGATATTCTAATTGGAGTTTCCATCAAAGAGAACATTAGTTAATTTCCATTCCCCCACTGTATCCCCCACCCATTCTCACGAGAGAAATCGTGCCCAAGAAGCTGGTCAGAAAACAATGACGAAACGAAAACAAGACCTGGGTAATCCAAGGACCAAATGGTGGTCCTTATGTTTATAAAAATTGTTTGTATTTCTGGTCTTTTCTTTTTTCTGAGACACAAAATCACTGACAAATAAGTTTTTCAAAAAACAAGAAGGAAGGAAGGAAGGAAGGGAGGGAGGGAGGGAGGGAGGGGAAGGAAAGGAAAGGAGGGAGGAAGAAAGAAAGAAAGAAAAGCTGTACCTTAAAGGAAACACCTGTAGGAATGGGGAGCTCCTGGCATGATTGGAGCACAGAGAAACTGGCCAGGTTTCCGTCAGGCTTTTTCTCTGTTCAGATGGTCTCTGGTCTGTGGTCAGCTGTTGGTTCAGGACTCCTTTTGACCTGAGATTCTCCAGAGCTATGATTTTTTTTTTTTCTTTTGAAGAAAGAAGAGTATAGAATTAAAAGAGAAGAGTTCCTAAGGACTATGAAGTTGCCTCAAATAAAAAGGGAACCAAAACTAAGTTTAAAACTTAATCAAAAAACATGGCTACTTTTGATTTGTCATTGTATTTTTTTTCTCAAAAACTGTGGCTGTATTTTCTCAGTGGATAAGAAAAGATTATATAGACTCAGATTTGCTTGTCTTTAAATTACTTCTAGAGAAAAGCGAGTAATAATAGGTATCATTTATGAATACCTGCTGTGTGCCAAGTAGTCTACACATATATTCATTATAACATGTAGACTGCAAGGTAGGTATTATCCCATTTTAAAGATGAGAAAACTTAGTCTCAGATAGTTTAGTAAATTGCCTGAGGTTACCTAGGTTGTAACTGGCAGAATAGGAGTCAAGCCCAGATCTGTCACATTCCAAAGACCATGTTCTTTCCAGTATGTCTTCCTATTCTAACATTCCTTTAGGTCCTGGCCTTTTTCATCCAGCACTTTCTGCATGCCAGACACCGCATAGCATGCTTCGCATCCTTTATTTTCATCCCTGAAGCTAGAGTTTTTCCAGTTTTATGGATGGGAAAAAAGGCTCAAAGAAGTCAGTTAATGTGCCCAACTGTGCGACCATTAAGGGGAACCTGGGTGGCCTTCCTCCAGAGTACACGCCTTCACCTGAACCTTGACTTCACCAGAGAAGCTTCTTTAATAGTAAATAATAACTTATTTGTGATCTGTGCGTTATGTTTTCCAAAGGCTTCTCCATTCTGGAGGATTTATATTGTTAGGCCCACTGGAATAGATGGCGTGGGAATTTCCCTAGGAATGTCCAAGGACAGCTCTGCTCCTAGAAGAATGTCCACACTCCTTTGCCACGTTCAGAACACCCCACAGTGTGGCATCTTCGTCTAGAGCCGTCCACTCCAATCTCCTCCCTCCAGCCTGTATACTGTCTGCCCCATCTCCCGCATTCCCTGGCCCACTGGTCCTCCGCTGTGACTGCTCCTAACAGTTCCCTCTGCCTGGATTCCGGCCTTTCTCCCTCCTGCCCAGTCCTTTCCAGGTAGTCCCTCTGAACCTAACTGTTGGAATCCTAAATGTCTGTCAAGGCCCTGACCTAAGCCATCTCATTTCCTAGACCTCCCAGCAGCTCCTAGAGTATCCATTTCCACCCCTGTCCGGTCCCTGTGGTGACAAGCCCCTCTGCTGTCTCCCTGTCCTTGGCCTCCCTTCCCAGGAGCTGTGGAGGTGAGTGTGTGCTAGCAGCCTGACGAGGAAGAGCCCTCCTTAGTCAGCTGGCTTAGTAGATGTGCCGGGATGTTTGTCAGATTGGAGACATACAGTTTTCTCTAGAACATAAAGGTCATAACTAGATCCTTTTTTTATATATAAATTAGACTAGAGAAGTTTGAGGAATTTTATTTTCTACATAAATCCACATTAGTCATCCTTCACATTGGGGTAGTCACAATATTTGCAAACTCATATTAGCTAGTTAGTTCCAGTTTTGCAAGATGCAATTTAAGCTGACCGATGTCTGCCCCCCTGCGCGTGTCCTTTTCCTTCTAATCATCTACATTTGATACATTGTCCATGGATTTTTTAAAATTAGAAGCTTATGACTTTTTAGAGACTTTGCCTAGTTTTTAAGTGCCAAGGATTTTGCATTTGAATATATTTTAATTTATTTAAAGATTCTTTTAATCAAACTCTTCCCTAATTTAGCCAGATTTTTTAATACTCCCAGACCAGAAATTTATTTATTGTGACTAAATTCTTTTAAAAATAGAAGTTAAAACAGTATTTGATGCTATTTCTGGCATGGCATTCCCTCTTGCTGGATCTTTCTGCCAGTCATATGGGCATGCTGCTTGCCTACGTGTCTAGTGTACTCCTCACTGTGGTATCTTATGCCAGCCGGTCACCAGGTGCTTAATGACCACCATCAGTGTATCTCCCCCAGTGGAGAGGAGAGCGCATGAAGATACGTAGGCGGAGATTGGTAGCAGCCCAGCTGAGAAATGATTGTATGAACACAGAGAATAGAGAAACCCCTGACAGAGCAAGCACAGAGGGCTTCCTGGAGGAATGTGGGACTTGGACTGTGTCAGAGGATTGGAAGCACGAATGGCCCAAAAGGACTGAGCAGAAAGCCAGGCCTGAGGAAATAGTGTCAAGCAGTTGAGGGCCTGGATCCAGGTGGGGAGCATGTCCAGTGGACACAGCACGCAGTGGCACGGCTGGCAGGAGATGCAGCGCTCAGCACAGGGCAGCTCCAGTGAGTATGGACGCTCTGTTGCATTATGTGGCCTGAGCCAGGGGATATGCTTACCAAGTGAGTGATGGATGAAGCCAGGGGACAGAGGCAGACCGCCAGCAAGGGTTTCCCTGCTGGGGACTCCTGGGTCCTGGCTTCAGCTGCTGGTACTCTTACTTTCATCCGGAGTGGGCACTCCTTGGAGCACAAGTTGGGAGCATATAGAGTTCCAGGACAGAGGCCTCTCATGATGCCCTGAGCCCTGATGAGAGTGAACCCAGGTGTACCCAGAGAGCAAGGAGGACCCCTCCAGCTTGGCCTCTGAGCCTCCTGAGACCTGCATCCCCCTCCACTTTGCCTCACCCATTTCTCTGCACATGTGCAAAGTCAGGGGAGAAATGGGAAAGAAATAGGACAGGGGAGATAAGGTGGGTTACCACCGTTCTGCAGCAAATGTGCGTGGATACCAAGAGAGTCAAGTACAAAGTGGAGAACTGTCCGTTCACATGGCATCGAATGTGTTATGACTTCTTCTCATTCTATGGAATATTCCCCAGGCTCCGATTCTGAATCATCCTTTAACCTTCCAGAACCACCTCAGAGTCCATCTCCTCTGCAGAACTTTAACCTCAAGCAGAGTTCCCCTTTCCTCTGTGTGTGTGCCAAGTGCATGACCCAGCTGTTGCCTGCATGTGCTAAACCGTGGTGCATGGTTCGCCTCTTCCAGGTCTCCTGTCCAGACCAGAGGCTCAAGGGCGTGGACAGCCTTGTTCTTCCTATCACACTGCCAACTTTAGTTTTGATTTGTTTCCTGAAGACCATTCTGCTTTCCTGACCTTCTTGGTTTTATAAATGCACCCATTTTTTAAAGTAATATTTATTTGACAAAAAAATGTATATGTATGTACAAAGATCATATACAACATGCCCACACACTTTACAGACTCATAAAACACACCCGACTTTGGAAGCTGAAACAGTGCCGGTGTCTTAGCAGCCCTGTGCATGCCTCTCCCAGAACTCCTGTGAGCTTAATGTTAAGTGCCCCTTAGTTTCTTAACGACATTATATCATTAATAGTTTGTGTATTTTTGAACTTTGTATAAATGGAATCATACTGATTGTTTTCTGCTCTTGTGAATATTAATGCCCTGGCTGAGGGTGTGTCTGAGTGGTAGAGCAAGGGCTTAGTCAAGCACAAGGCCTTGGCTTTCCCTCCCCAGCACCAAAAAAAAAAAAGATTAGATATTTAAAGCTGCATGTGCATATAACGACTAAAAAAAAAACAAATAACCTACGTACCCACCTTAGGCAAATCATAATATTTTACTGTAGCTGCTTCTGATTTTTTTTTGAGAAATGGCTCAGTCAGTTCAAGCCCCCGTTCGATCACAGTCAGTCGAGGCCCCCTGAGTGCCCCTTCCAGATGCATCCCATCCCTTTATCTTTCTCCCTAATTCCCAGAAGTAACCACTGCCTTCTAATTTGGTGTTTATCTTTCCTTTGTATGTTTCTATACTCAAAGTACATAAGTATCCATAAATAGTATATAATAAACGTGTGCCTGTGTTTGAATTTTTAGGTGTATATTGAAGTACTCACCTGTAACTTGCTTTTTTCACTGAACATAATGTTGGTACATACATTGCTTTAAACTGCTTTAAACTGCTACAAGGTATTCCATTGAAAGAATAGACCAGGGGCTGGAGTGGTGGCTCACTGGTTGGAGCACTTGCCTGGCTCGTGCGAGGACCTGGGTTCAAACCCCAGCACCACATACACAACTAAGTATTGGAGAAATAAATGCCAGATGGAAAAATAAATAAAATTGATTCTCTCTCTTTCTCTCTCTCTCACACACACTCTCTCTTTCAAAAAATAAAAATAAAAAAGAATGGACTGCAATGTATGTATCCAGTCTCCTGCTGATGGACATCTAAGATGGCTCTGGTGTTTGTTATCACAAATGATGCTGCGGCAAGGCTTCTAATCCTCCAGTGCAAGTGCAGCAGATTCTTGGGAGGTGGAGTTGCCGAGTCATAGAGTACGTGCATCCTCGCTGTTACTGCACTAGAGGTTATAGTACTCCCTGATCATCAGTGAGTGGGAATTCCCAGTGTTCCACTCAGAATATCATCTAAGTTTTACATTTTTACCACTCCAATGGCTATGAAATGGAATCTTATTGAAGTTTTAATTTGTGTTTCCCTGTGTTTCTTTCCTTTAGGTCAACAAGCATTTATTGAGTGTCACTTGTGTGTCCTGCTTTGTGCTAAGTGCTAGGAATACTAAAATAAATAATTCATAGCCCCTGTCCTTAAGGAGCACACCATCCTCCATGGTGATTTCTCCCTGGGGAGGTGAGACACAGTCACCTGAGATCTGGAGTGTGGCCCAGGCATCTGTGGTGGTGGTGCTGATGCTGACTTGCAGGCAAGAACGTCTGACCCGGTGGGAGAAGACACCTAGAGAAGTTGGTCTAGACTAATTTCATTGGGCAGAATGAAAGACCTTGGGTCTTGACCAGTGAATACTATGGTACCCCTTTTACTCGAGATTCTTATAGTTTTATATGAATGTCTTATTAACAACATAATAGTATATCATTGATATATCATAAATGATTTATTTGTGTCTATAACTTACCTCAAAAGCACATGCCAGCTGGGCGTGGTGGCACACACCTGTAATCCCAGCTATTTGGGGTGCTGAGGTAGGAGGATCGTAAGTTGGAGACCAACCTGGGAAATTTATCAAGATCCTGTTTCAGAATAAAAATAAAAAGGGTGGAGATGTGGCTCAGTGGTAGAGCACCTCTGGGTTCAATCCCCAGTACCACAGGGGGAACAAAAAGGCAATATGTAAGAGGCCAGATTTCCAAAAACTTTAGCTATCCAGGACTGCTGTAAACCCGGAAGGACACTAAGGAATGAGCAGCCAGAGGGGGAGATAGTGTGAAGGGCCCGAGACTGGCAATGAGAGTTCACAGTGTGTCGCTGCACATTGGCAGAGCACGTATTCCCCACTGGTCTGTCCAGGGGTGTGTGGCCAGCCAGACCTTACTCTTCAGAAACTCAGACCCATGTGCAACCAAGTAGATGAGAGAGAGACGTGCTGAGACAGAGTTGGCCTTGGACAAAGGGGTTGACTAGAAAAGGGAAACAGAAATCAAGAAATCTTGTAGTAGGAGGTGAATCACGAGCCACATCCCCAAGCCCTGGGGACCTCCGTGTGCCATGTTTAAAGGCACTCCAGCTCTTAGCAGATAGTTGAGAGGGCACCTGTGAAATAGCAGCTAAGTCTTCCTTTGTGTATGATGACTTGGTTAGCGTGTCTCTTGTCATCAAGAAAAAAGGCTAAAGTATTTTTAGTATATTTACTGGGATGTGAAGGTATGTACAGAATTAAGAAAAATTTCAATCAAAATATTTAAAAATTAAGCACCTAAAGGTTTATGCTTTAGTTACTGGAACTTTCACAACTATGGAACAGGGTATAAAGCTAGGAATGGAGTAGACCTAAGGAAAAAAGGAAGTGGAGGAAAGGAGAGAACATTCACGTAGTGTGCGCCCAGTCTTTATTTGATCCTGTCAACAAACAGTGAGGTAGGAATTATCCTCATTTTAAAGGTAAGAAAAATCAGGATACAAAGAGGCAAAGTGTTTTGCCTGTGATACTACCACTAATAAATAGTGGGACCAAAGTAAAACAAGAGACCCCTTCAATATGTGAAACTATAATGAAAATTTTTCAAAAATAAAAAATAAATGGTGGGGCTATTTTTATCCAACTGCAAGGCCATATAATGCGTCTTCTTGCACAGAGGATTTCTAGCACATACAGCAGAATGCATGAAGCATTCAGACTTCAATTCAGTAATATTGAAACCCCAAAGGTAGCCAATTTACATGACCAGATCACACAAAAGAGAGTGAAAATTTGACAACAGTAAAAAGTAAAACCAGTTTAACAAAATCTGGGTAATATTTACTCTCCTCCACCACTGAAATGAAAGGCAGTGATAAGAGGAGACACCATTTGGGTTTTAATGCCTTGAATAGGGATATTTCTGAATTGGAAAGTGTGACTTTCTTAAATCTTGTAGGCGAGTTATTTTGCTTATGTGGTGTTTAATTTCCTTGTGGTTGGAATCATGCATCTCAAAGGTTTTATGTGTAGTTAGTAAGATGGAGGGGTCAGTAAATAAATGGCAGTGTACCCAGACTAGCTCTGGGGTAGCCTGGGAACAAGGTGTGCTCCTCCTGCTCTCGGGCAGAATCGACCTCAGATGGACTCGTCATCGCAGGGAGTATTTGCAAGTCAACAAGGGGTTCACACTGTTGCAGAAGGAGGCTCACTGGGGGCGTACCCCTGAACACCCCAAAGTGGATCCATGAGGGTCTTCTGTACCAGCCTGAACACGGGGAAGCACAGGAACATACAGTTTGCAGGGTCTGAAGAAATGGAATCATGGTGACTTGTGAATAATGATGGAAATATTTGATGATCTGACTTCCAGAAAAGCAAAGTATGGCTAGCCCCTCGTTTGTTTGGCATTTTCAGACTGAACTGTCTCACAAAACTGAGTTTTCCAGACAACTAAGACTTTCCTATTTATGTGCCTTGAATGTTTTTAAACCATGCTTGGTGGAAATATATCTGAAATAGATTATACAGTTTTCCTGCCTTCTTGAATAGGAGCTACAAGAAATAACATTTCCTTAGATAACTTTTAGTGGTATGAGACCTGATTAAAAGAGATTTAAATAGTAAAGATTTGTAATTGTCTCACAAAACAAGAAAGCCAGAGCTAGGCAGTTCCAGGAATGATAAATCTGGCAGCTCATGGTCACAAGATGGGTGCCACATCTCCAAGCCTCAGGACCTCACACGAGGGGACCCAGGCTAGAACAAAGTGGAAGCCTCTCCTTACACGTGTCTTTAATCAGAGAGGAAAATATTTCTCAGAAGACCCCTCGCCAACTTCCCCTCAGGTCCCACTGGCAGGAGTGAGTCACATGCCTCGCTTCAGGGGACTCTTAAGAGCAAATATCCAAGCGCTTTCAAACCCCTGCTGGGAAGACAGGCTCTGCCCGCAAGGAAGAAGGGTGGAGAATGGCTGGGATATGGGCAGCTAAGGGGGCCTGCCACAGTTTCCAAGATGGGGTCCATGGCCGTTTCTTTTGGCTCACTGGGGTCTTTTTCCATTGTTGAGGTATATGGAAAAGTGAGGGCTTTCTAGAGAGTCTTATGAACTTAGATACTGACTTTCCTGGCATCGTCTTATAGTGAAAGGATGACCATTTAGGGGCAGATAAGCTTGTTTTCTAGCAAGTCAGCAGTCACACCTGAACATCACTGTGGTGAAGAGAGAGGCAGCACCTTCACTGGATGAGTGGGTCCAAAACTGTGGCGTGTACATACAGTAGAGTTCTACAACCGTATATGTGTGTATATATACACACACATATATATGTATGTATGTATATGTGTATATATATATATATATATATATATATATACACGCACACACAGTGGAGTTCTACAACTGTGGTGTGTATATACAATGGAGTTCTACTCAGCCATTAGAACACTGTCATGGCTTTTGCAGGTAAATGGGTAGAAATGGAAAAAAATCATGCTGAGTGAAACAAGCCAGACTTAAGGGTCAAATGTTTTCTCTCATATGGGGAAGCTAGAGTTAAACCTAGGATCGGATGAAAGTTAGTGAAGTTTAATAGACCACCAAATTCAAAGTAACACATAATCTGGGGGAACTATAGCTATGAGGTGGGTGGGAGAAGATGGGGAAGAGAGAGGGCGGGAAGAGAAGGAGGGTTATCAGTACTGTAGGGTACTCTTGACTCCCATGAGAAGCCAAATTATACTTAGGCAAGCATATAAATCTAGAAATTTCAAAAATGAATATCCATGTATATGATCATTTACATCTGTAACATAGGGGAATTACAGAGGTGACAAGAGATCGGGGAGTGGGTAAAGGAGGGGAGATCCTGACAAGGACCATGTGTGCATGTATGAATCTGTAGCAATGAATCCTTTCAATATGTAAGACTATGTTGAACTAATAAAAAATGAATAAAGACAAGGGGGTGGGGGCTGGAGCAGTGGCTTGGTGGTTATTGCCTGGCATGCACAAGTACACAGGTTCAAACCCCAGCAACCCACATACACAACTGTCAGAGCAAAGAAAGCCATGTGAAAAACTTAGTAAAAATTGATTCTCTGTCTCTCTGTCTCTGTCTCTCTCTCTCTCTCTCTCTCTCTCTCACTGTCCTTCTCTCTTAAAAATGAAGAAAGAAAAGAAAAGTGGGGTGCATCCATTGCATTTGACTTTCTCTCAAAGCTGTGTGACTGGTTGTCACCCAGAAAGCACCTCCAGCTCTGCGATTGTGTGTGACCAGTAGAACCTGTCATTGCAGCAGCTGTCCAGAATGCAGCTTAATTATTCCTTTCTTCTCCTGGGCTTTCAGAGCCCTGTGGATGAGTGCTTGAGAACCTCCCAATTTGTGCAGAATTGGGCGTATTTGGTTTGACTGGTTTCAACAAGTTTTTTTAAATCTATTTGTTTATTTGCAGTAATTGAGGTTGAACCCAAGGCCCCATGCTTGCTAGGCAAGTGCTCTACCCCTGAGCTACAGCTCCAGCCATTTTTATTATATTGTGAGGCAGGGTTTCCCTCAGTTGCCCAGGGTGTCCTTGAATTTACAACCCTCCTGCCTCAGTTTCCCAAATAGCTGGGATTTTAGGTGTGGGCCATCACATTGGGCTTCAAGTTCTTGAAGAAGGAAGTTATTCAGCACATGAGAACCATCCCTTCTGTGGACAGAGAGCTGACCAAACTTCCATCTGTATATAGGAAGGAGGAAAGAGGAAGCGGTTGTCAGGACAGTACTGTCAGTAGGTAACCGAACCAAAGGGAGTAATTTCTACTCCAGGAGTCAAGTGAGCCAGCAAGTTCAGAGAAAGCTAATTGTTAAAGTGTTGGAATTTGAAATAGCGGGCACTGTGAGCCCAAACTGCTAAGAAACCAGCAGTTTCCCTCAGAGCAAGCAAGCCATTTGAAGGTCTGAGGTTGTTATTTTCCTAGGCATCAGAAAACCACGAGTTAACCTATAAGCAAAAGTTAAGTAACAGAAACATTTGGGGTTAAGAAAAACAAGTTTGGGTTTTTAAAAAAATTCTCATGAATTTACACCATTCGAATCATTCTTATATAAGAAAAATGCAAAGAATTTCTCATAAATATTTTAGTTATTAACTCATGCACAGAACATTTTAAAGAAGCCACCCTTTGGTTAACTGTTGACTGATAGAGATAGGATATAATGTAGTCTAGCAAGAGTATTTTTAAATTTTTGTTTTTTCATACATGAATTAACAAACATGTGGATTACTGATTTTCTCGCTGAAGGACTCTGACCATTTCTATTCTCCTAATAATCCAGCTACTGTTTGTACAGGGAAAGTATTCAAATTTTAATTTTGATATCCACTATGCTTTGTTAGTCAAATCTCCATGGAGAAATAATAAAAATAAAATAATAACAAAATAACATTTTAAATTTTTCAATTTTAAAAATTAAAAGCAATGTTTTGTGGGAGTCATTGTACATATCAGCAAATAGCTTGCTGTCATTTTTTAAAAATCAGAACTGCCTTACCTAGGTAAATAAATTGCATTCACATTTTGGCTTGTTGCTGATGCTGACTGGGCATTTGGGTCAGAGAAAATGGTTTGGAAATATATGGAAAAATCATTTTTCAACATATCAAAAATACTAATAACAGCAGTTCATTTCTACAAAACAAAATAACAAGAACAAAAATTAAAATCTACACCAGATGTGGCAGCGTGTGCCTGTAGTCCTAGCTCCTTAGAAGGCTGATGCAGGAGGATCACTGGAGCCTAGAAGTCTGGGACCAGCCAGGGCAACAGAGCAAGACCCTGGCTCTTCAAATTTGTTTTTAAAAAAGAGTGTATTCCAAGGCCCAAAAGCCATTAACTTGACAGTCTCAGCCTGGGATATCATCTGCATTTTTTGATATTGAATAATAACTATATTTAATTTAAATCTGTTAGTTATTGCCAGTGGATTCTATTATTTTAAGTCATTGCCTTTTTAGGTTTTTGTTTCTTTTTTATTTTTGTTTGTTTGGTTCTGGCGATTGAGCTTCTGGGTGCTTTACCACTGGGCTGCATCCCCAGACCTTTTTATTTTTTATTTTGAGACCAGATATCACTAAGTTGCAGAGTCTGGCTCAAGCTTGTGATTCTCCTGCCTTACCTCTAAATGGCTGAGATGACAGGTGGGCACCACCACACACTACTAAACTGTTGCTTCTTTGTAGGGCTGGTTGGATGTTAAATGTTTATATGTTACTGATTGCTTTGGAGGGTAATCTGGATCTTGTTTTCTGTTTGAGTACTTGTATGTAATATAACAATTACAGTTGAAGTCAAAATAAAGTATGTGTGAAAAGGTATTTTTTCTAAAATTAATCATAGGAATTAAATGAATAATTAGAAATGATAGAAAATAAAGCAATATTTGTTCAAAGTGATAAAGATATTACAGACCAAGCTTTGTAATGTAAAAGGGTCTAAAAGGGCATTTTTGAATTGAGTCATTTGTCATTTTTATTAGACTTTTTCATATTTTGTATTATTCCTATATGCTGTAAAATCTCTGCTTTGTCATAGACATGTATCAAGACTGCCTTATTGTGACTCTTGAAAAATGTGACTAAAAAAGTGGACATTCAGAGTCCAGCCACTGATGTTGGGTTGCAGTGTGATTCATCTGTAGAAACCCCCTGCAGCGCTGAGTCAGAATCAGGGTCAAGTGCGCTCAGAGGGCTGAGAGACCCTGCCAGCTGGATGGTTTTTGTTTCTTGGAATTTTTCTTTTATTGGTTTTTCTTTTTCAAAGTTTGCTGTGAATCTAACTTCCTTCAGAAAATCATGGTGAGTGCTTAGAGAGCCTTGTCTCCATGGGTGCTTAGAGAGCGATCCCACACGGGGATGACGGATGCAGCGCTGTCTAGTATGTCTCTTTTTATATGCCTTCTTCATGTCACCAAAAAGACGGTCCCTGTGTGTGTGTGTGTTCAAGAGAAAGAGAGGGAGAGGGAGAGAAAGACAGTCAACTTTATTTAGCTTTTCATCTGGTTTTTATTGCTCTGATACCTACTTGTATATGTGGTACTTGGGTTTGAACCCAGGTCCTTGAGCATGCCAGTAAAGCACTGTAACCACTGAGCCACCACTCCTGTGTGTTCCTAACCAGAGACTTCACTTGCTGAATTGTAGCTCCGACAGAGTGAGCGTAAGCAGGTGATGCTCTTGTCCTTCAGACAGCAGATGGCCATGTCACGTGGTAGGAGTCTAGAATTTGAATCATGGTTCTGGATTTGACACTTGCCCCTGCCTGCCTATGACATTAGCAAGTTAGTCCATCCCTTGCAGTTAAATCCACATGGTCAAAATAATGACTCTTTCATGGGGTTTTAAGTACCAAATTAGAAAAGGTGTTTAAAAAATATTCTGTAAAGCTAGAAAATTCTGTTCACTTTCTTAATGTTATTTTTAAACCATGTGCCTGCTCTTAGTCCTAGAAATGGTTAACATATCACACATCATCTACCTTCAAGAATGTGCTATCAAAACAGTATTTCTAATGATGGTTTACCTCAACTAAAACTAGCAGTCATTTTATTTTTAAAATTGAGTTAAAGAACCCCAAAATAAAAAGAGAAAGCTTGCAATAAGTGTCAACAGCGAGGATTGGAATCAGCCCTCCTATTCCAGCAGGCATAAGCCGTGCTCAGATTTGCCCCTGTTGTGTTTCATTGAGGAGCCCCCTCTGATTTAGGAGATATAAATATATGTCATAACACATATGGGGAAAATGGAAACAGCTGAGTATCGAAAATCACTGCTTGATTGGAAGTAGCAGGATAACTTTACTCTTTCTGGGCTAGCTGCCATATAGAGTTCCTACAAAGTAGAATGATCACCTGCCCTCTCTAGCCCTTGTCGACTTCCATTCCTGCACAACAGCCTCTGTCGCTCCTCCCCCACCAAATTATAGAGGAAGACACCACCTGACCCTTGAAAAGATGTGGTGTAATAGAGACTTAAAAAACTTTCACCGCTGACTGCGTTGGGAGAGCGGACAAGTGGGTAAGCGTCAGGGAACTCAGATGGTGGGGGTGCCCACCTGGCCTCTGCCTGGCTTCTGATGCCAGGCTAGCACCTTAATGGCTAAGCCACCATTCCAGCCCCTCCAATAGAGTCTTGTACCCAACATTCTGACTGAGCCAAAAAAAGTGTCATGTGTTTGTCTCTAATTTTCTTTTCCTTTCTTGTCTTTCCAGTTGACCTGCCTCTGTTTTTCCCTCGAGATCAGCCGACTCTCACGTTTCAATCTGTATATCACTTTACCAACAGTGGACAACTTTACTCCCAGGCCCAAAAAAATTATCCATACAGCCCCAGATGGGATGGAAACGAAATGGCCAAAAGAGCAAAGTAAGTGAATCCATTGTTTCTATAGCAAGGAACATTTTTTGATCTAATTTGGAGGTTGGCAAACTACTGCCCCTGACTGATCCTGCCCTGTGCTTACTTTTGTACATAAAGTTTTATTAAAACCCAGCAGTGCCCACTTCTTTACCTGTTATGTATGGCTGCATTTATGGCATAGTGGCTGAGCGAGCAGTTGCAACAGAGACCTGCGGAGCTGAAATTGTTTACTGTTCTGCCCTTTATAGGAAAAGTTTGCTGATTTCCCTTATCTGGCCTCCTCAGGAAGAAGCCAACTTGTGTCTGAAATGTTTCTTTGCCTCATGGTTTCTGCGGGTCTCTAAAATTAGCCATACCTTTCTAAAATGGATTATGGGACCTATCAAAAATTAAACTGCCAACTTAGTGAAGAAGTACTAAGCGAGAAGTATAGTTGTGGGTAAACAGTGTCAATGACTGAAATGTTTGCAGCCATTTTCATATTTTTTTGAAAAATGGGAAATTTCAGGTGACAGTAAACGAGTATTCATGTGGTCGTGTGGTCAGTACATGAATGTAGTGGCTACTTTTTTCATACGAAACTGAATCTCTGGATCATATACTTGATCGCATCTCTGCAGTGCATTCAACAGGCATTGCCCAGAGTGGGACCTGTGTTTTACTTGATGGAGTAAACAGATGGACAGATTGCTTGGGCTTATTGATGTCACTGTGCAAGGAGCAGTTTGCTGGAGGTTGAAGTTAGCTGATGTTTGGTTGAAGTTTGCGATTGCTTACAAAGATGGGGCTCAGTCACAAGGAATAGATAAATACAGAAATGCGTTTTTGTGTAGGTAAGACTTCAGTATCTGGAACATCAGTCTTTGTGAACCCTGGCCTCCTAAATTGAAACAGCAGTGGATTGAAACGGTAGTTTCCAAAAATAAATCCTAGAGGGGCATGTGGTTATTACTTCATCACTCTGAACAGCCATATGCTCACACCTGTGATCCCAATTGAAGGATGAGCAGATCCAAAGAATCTCGTAATGAAGACTACCTATTAAGCATCCCCTTCGCTTGCTCATCTGATATTTATTAAGTATCTAACATGTTCCAGGCATCGTGCTCCATGCTGAGGACATCATGATAAACAAGTTGGAAATTATCCATGGCTTTGTGGAATTTGTATCCCAGCAAAGGAGATAAATATATCAGACTTCTGACAGTTTAAAAGCACCTGCTAGCAACGCCTGGCCTTCCATGCCAAAAGTGTTCTTGATTCCCCCAATATCCCTTTCCCTTCCAAAGACCTCCTGGCATCACCCACACTTTCTATGGTATAAGACCTTCACTCATAGCAGATTTGGGACTTAAATTATGGCAGAGTGGCTCACTCTGGAAATCCAGACCACCTAGATTCCTGTGTGGAACCCAGTGTCGTTATCTGAAACCTGAGTGTGCCCTTTCTCCCTTATTTTCTGTCTTTATCCCTGATGCAGTCTGAATTCTGTTTAAAGCGGGGAAAGCAAGCCTCTGTAAACATACCTACTAATGCTCATTAAGATTCACGGGTCCTGAAATGCAGTTGGAGAAAGGATCCACGAAGCAGGGCTTGGGCTGGAACACTGTAGCCGCCCCGCCTTCTGGGCTTTCCCTGTGTGTACGTGGGATCTGCCCTCACAAGACAGGCCATTATTTGCGGTGTGTGCTGTGGAGTCTGAACCAGACGTGCCTTTGTGGTTTCCATGGCAAAGCTGTCTTGGTGTGTGTGTGTGTTTGTGTGAGCGTGGTTCTTAAGTAGACGTTTTAGCATGTATGAATTGAGTCTTTAAGGAGCTGCAGACCACAAGCCTGTGATTTCAGTATAGAAATATCATAAGTGAAGCCTGTTTATCTTAACAGATTGGTTCAGAGTTTCAAGAGACATTTGCTTTATGTTAACACCAGTCTAAAGAAAACATCTGAAGTAACATTAAAAAAAATCTGCTTTCTACTGTAGTGAAGATGCATCCATTTTAAATGCAATAAAAGAAAGCCAGCAGCCCATGCTAGCAAGAAGTAATTTTAAAGACTTCCATCTTCAGTTGAACTGGGTACCCTCACTGGTCTGTGTCAGAGGCCAGCTAATGGGTAAACAGCCAAAGAGCTGCCCTGCAGGACAGGCAGGAGATTGGTGGAGAAGCTTGAAGAGAAAGGATGAAAAGGGGGAAAGGTCAACTGTAGCATTCCATACATGCCCTGTTTCTTTGTCCTATGAAAATACTGTATACAGTGTGTAAAGAGCTATAATTCACTTGGGGCTCTCTGCCCATGACATAAACACTCTCACGGTTTGTGAACAGCCCCCAAGCCCGTTGAGTGAAATCAGCTGTTTATTCCCTCCTTAGAGCACAGTTCTAAACATGTGAATTTAGAAAGCATACTTTCTGGTACTGACCAGGACTTCTACCATGTTGGTTCTTGCTCATGGCTAGTCAGCAAATGCTGTCTCTCACAAGTGAAAGACCCTTTATAGAAGAACTCAGGCTCTGGGGTCAGACATAAAGTATAATCCTACCATAAAGTATAATCCTATAAGCTGTGTGGCCTTGGACAGGGTGTTTAACCTCTCTGAACTTCATCCCATAAAATAGGATTATAGGGCTAGGAATTTAGCTCAGTAGTAGAACACTTGCCTAACATATGTGAGGTCCTGGATGCTGTCCCCAGCACTGGAAAACAAACCTGGATTGTGCTCCCTGCTACTGGATGGTCCTACTATGAAAAGTCAGCTAATGAGCTAACATATGGAAGGACCTGTGGTGTAGCTGCTGTTCTGCTCAGGGCCTCTGCTCTCCTTTCCTCCCCTCCCCTGTTGGTGCCTCTTCAGGTGGATCCATCCTCCAGCCTTCTTTCATATGGGGTTTCCCACGTGCTTTTAGCTCCCAGGCAGCTCTTTTCCCTCTGCTTCCCATTCCCATTTGATTGCTTAGAGATCTTTTATTATTTTTGGGGTTTTTTTTTCTTCACATCTTTATATGTTTCCTTAACCAAAAGGTGAGCTTTTTTTTGAAGGAAAAGGCTTCCACTCTCCCTCCTTCTCCCTATCCCCCTCATGTGTGTGTGTGTGTGTGTGTGTATGTGTGTGTATGTGTGTGTATCTATGTGTGTGCGTGTGTGTATATCTGTGTGTGTATGTGTGTGTATCTATGTGTGTATGTATGTGTATGTGTGT
>PVKS010007865.1:0-70957 GCA_004027875.1 Aplodontia rufa | reverse complement strand
ATGGGTGCGAGACAGCATCTAGTTTCATTCTTCTGCATGTGGATAGCCAATACCTGGACACATTTATTGAAAAGGCTGTCCTTATTGCAATACATATTACAGGAATTTTGTCAAAAACCATTTGACTGTAGATTCAGTTTACCTCAAAGCTCTCTATTTGGCTCCGATGGTGGTTGTTTCTCTTTTTTTGCCAATACCGTGCTGTTCGATTACCACAGCTTTGTGATATATTCGGAGGTCAGGTACTGTAGTACAGCCTGCTTTGTTCTTTTTGCTCAAGATGGCTTTGTCCATTCAGAGGGCTTTTGCATGTGTGTGTCAGTCCATATGAAGTTTAGAATTTTTTCCCCTAGTTTTGTGAAGAGTGTCATTGGTATTTTGATATGTATCACACGGAATCTGCAAAATGCTTTGTGTAGTGCAGACATTTTAACATTATCGATTCTTCTAATCTATGAAAACAGGAATTCTTTCCAATTTTTGTGTCCTCTTGTCTTTCTTTCATTAATATTCTGTTATTTTCATTCTAGAGATATTTCACCACTGATAACTGTATTGCTAGTGTTTTGTTGGTTTATTTGTTTGGGTAGCAATTACAAATGGGATAGTAACATATATTGCAGTGAATGTTCTTATGCAGGAATATACATGCTCCATTATTTCTTACATCAAGAAATATTTTTAAAAAGGGAGAGGGACATTGAGAGAGAGGAGCAATTTTTATTTAGTTTTTCATGTGACTTTCATTCCTCCAGCACTTAGTTCTGTATGTGGTGCTAGGGTTTGAACTCCACTACTCACACATGACATTACCACTGAGCAACCACTCCAGCCCCAACATCAAGCATTATTTTAAGAGACATTAGCTGCAAATAGATTGAACGCATCCTGTGTTACAAAACTATCACCAAGTTTATATAGCCCCACAAAGAAGAAAGTCTACTACTCTTGGTTTGTGGGTGAGCTATCTCTTTCACATACTTAATTTTCTTTAACTATGAAAGACACACATGTATATATTTATATACATACTCTTATGTTCCTAGGCCCTTGAAATGCTATTCTAGGAACCAAAGCTAGTTTTTTCATAGCTGTGACTTTACAGAAAATCCCTTAGCCTAAGTTTATTAGCAATTGTGTCAATGGTGACATGACCCAAGAAATAAAAACTTAGCAGGTCAAGAGAGAGAGTGGCCCTGAATCCTGTTTCTAACAATTAAGAATTGTAACTTGGTACCCTCTAAAAATTTTCTTTATGACCCATTACAAAAAAGTTAACTCTTTTGTGCCTCAGTTTCCTTGTGTGTGAAAATGCAGTATGAAAAATCTCACAGGCAAGCTGTGGTCAGGTTCCCATGGGATGTGTGATAAGCGTGTTGAGTGAGTCCTCATTATGTACAACATGGCCCATGTATTGTCAGGCTAGGCAACTTCTTGCCTATTTATAGACATGTGCAGATACCATATTACACACATAAAAGTGAAAGTCAAAAACATTTTCAACTGTTATTTTTGAAAATGATTAAGCACTGTAATTACCTAAAACAGTTTATAAAGTTCTGCATTTTTATGCACAACAACTAATAACATAGAATATTAGTCTGATTTTAATTTGAATAAATTTTAAATTAAATTCTTAGTATTTTTTGGAATTTTGTTTCTATTTTTATTGCAGCATCTACCACATGAGTGCATTGATCTGGGAGCTAGCTTCTGTTACTTTCACAATTTTAGTCACACAAATTAGCTCTTCTAAATTCAGTACTCTCAATGTATTTTACAAAATACGTAGACATCCACTACAATTTGATCTTCATATCTTCCAAGGAACTGGGGCCATTTGGGGACTGAAAGCCCTACCCTGAACTTCCTCTTTCCCACACATTTTCACACTATTGAGTTTTCCTCAGATTGAGGAATATACCTCTTCCGTAAAAATTTCTTTGCATATTGTCTTTGAACACAGGTAGTTCTCATACAGACATATTTTTGAAGCATGCTAATTCATCTTTTAGAGAATGATTAAATGATAGACATTTGTTTTAAAGGAAAAAAATAGTGAAAAGAAGAAAACTATATTTCAAGTTGAATAAAAATCTGGGAGTCCACCTGAAGATAAAACAAGTATTTGCTGCCAATTCAGAAAGTTTTGATGTAGATCATATTTAATTATCTATAGAAACTTAAGGCCTGTTGTCATGGGACAATATGAAAAACTAGGGTGCTTGTCTGAATTTCAATAAAGTGTATTCTATTGATCATATTGGTCTTAAATTAATATCTATCGTGGAAGAATTAATCCACAATGCATTTACCAGAATCAGATTGTTTCAGCCACCTGGTCTTTTATTTTATTTAAATACATTCACTACATATTGGTGTTTTCTGGGCTCTGCTTATTTCCTTTCACCTATTTCCATTTACTATTGTTAGTTTATGTTTTGAGGATCTCTGTATTTTTAGGAATAGAAGGTTTAGTTATTGCTGTATTGCTTTGCATTTTAAATGCAATAGTAGAATACTTGGCTTGAAATGGATTCAGATAAAACAAAAGGGATGCTTATAGAAGCCCTAAAATGATTGATTTACTTTTTCTCCATGGTGTTGAAGTGTCTTGTTACTTTTATTTCATTTGTTTATTTATTTGGATTTTGGTTAGCCCCCCTTTTTTATTATCTTTACAGCACATGTAATAAAAGATAAGTAATTTAGAATTTCAAAGAGCATGTTCATCCTAGACTAAAATGAGAAAATGCCAGATCATTATAAGTTCAAAATAAACCCCCAAAATTGCAGAGTTCTAAAGAAAGCTAGAAGTAATTGCTCAATTATCAAAGCAAAATACATTTGCAAATTTTTACCAAGACATCAATATTCAAAATAAACTCAAGAAAGAAAGTTTAAGTATGTGATGGACACTGATTTCACTCAAGAGTGCAGGTCTCAGGTCACAGGATAAGGGGTTTATGAATCGGGCTGCAAGGCTTGCTATGACCAGATGGAAATAATAGGCTTTCAGTTGTATTTATTAAAAAAAAAAATCCCAAAATCGAAAGTAGTTCTGTTGTTGAGCATTTTGGAAAGGGATATTCTACCTGCGTCTGTGTTGATCTTTATGTTGTGACACACTGTTCCAAATCTACTGCTTGGACTTTTCTAGGGGATGGATATCATTTTCTACATCTTCCAATTATCATGGATTTTGCTTCCCGGATCATCTTTCATCTCACCTGTGACTCTACATTTTCCACCCTATTATTTCTTTCCTGTCAGGAATTAAGCATCTCCACAATTCCATCACTCTCTCCTCCAAAAGAAAAGCAAGTAAATGCAAAATCAATTTTTACTTGACCTTTATTTGCTAGAGCAGCACCATCTTTCCCCTTCACAGCCGAGGTTCCAGATAGTATTTTCCTCTTCTCATTTCACATTCTTATTCCCATGGTTTTTGAGCTCCCTGTGAGTTGGCTTTCAATTCCACTACTCAAATAAAAAGTGATCTTAGAAAAATTTAAGTGTCCTCCCGTTCAATGAATCTCAGGTCCATCTTTAAGTTGGATAGTTTTTCAGTGGCATATGGTCCTGTCAGATCACATCACGATACAACTGTTAAGACGCGTTCAGCCCTGGCTCCCATGACATCAGTGTCTCATGAAACCAACATCTTGAGATTTTTCTTGTATGTTTCTGAACACTCTTTCTCAATTACTTTTCTGGGCTCTTCCTCCACCTGTCACTTATAGTTGATGTCACAAACTGCTATTTTTTTCCTAAAGTGATTTATGAATATTCATGTCTTATGAGCAATAATAAATATATATCTATACCCCGTAACCTGTTTCTTGAGTCTAAAAACTGCACATGTATGTGTATATTACATATGTGTGTATAAGTTCGCATGTGTTTGTGGGTACATGCATATATGCATGCATACAGGTCATACAGCTTTAACTACATTTCTTAAAGACAAATCGTCTTCAGAATGTCCGAAGTTAAATCTATCTCCCTCTTTCACTGTCACCCTCATTATTCCCTTTAACAGCTTCTGTTGTGTGTGTCAATATATTGCTGAACAATCCACACAGCGGTCAATGGGACTCAGGCTACACTCACTCTTCCCTTGCCCTGTGTATACAACCAATCTAGAAGTCATAGAAACTTGATCCCTCCCTAACCCTATTACTATTTCCCTACCTCAGATCCTCTCCAGTTTATGCCCCAATCAGCACCATGGACATCTTTCAGATACTCCTGCCTGCAGGATCAGAGTGTCTGTCATTGCATTACCCTTCTTAAAATCTTCTGTTGACTTTTATTTCCCCATTCTTTATTATTAACTATTAAATTATCGTTCTGAAAAGAAGAGGGAAATTGAGAATTGGAATAGAGTTGAAAAATCCCGAGGTATGAAAAATGTTAGGTCACCCAGCCATAAACACACATTTAGTAACTGAAAAGAGATCCCAAGAAATCTGAATCCAGGACCCAGGCTCCTTGTTACCATATAGTCATTGAAACCACCATCAGAAATACTTTCGTCATCATGGGTGAATATAAGACAATAAGACTCTGTTGTATCAGACTGTGCTTTTAAAGAGAACCATGTTCAAAAAGAGGGAGAGAGAGAGGAACAGAAATGTAGTCAAACCTGAATAAATCAACAAACAAATAGCCAAGGGAAATTTTTCTTTAGAAAAGGATGTGTTACATGATGTTAAAAATCCTAAACTGGAAAATAGAGGAAAGATATTTTTTAAAGATGTTTCAATATCTCTTAAATAAAAAATGGTGGCATTTGGAAGCAAGGCGTTCACAAACTTGTTCGAGTTGGAATTATTTTTTATAAACTCTGGGTTACAACTTTTTAATATGTTTGTTATAGTTGAATATTTACAAAAACAGTATAAAAGAATAAGACTACCCATGTTTTCAATATGGCTCTTTATACTAACAATAAAACATATTATTTGCTCCTAAAATAGTACAAGTAAATAAAGAAAATAGAGAAACTGTCTCATATTATTTTAATAGCTATTTCAATATGAATAGAATAAAATATAATGAAGAACACATGTTTGCTTGGTGCTAATGACATAATGTTTTGCAGTTTCATAGATAAAGCAAAAACATAATTTGAACCAGATGTCAAAATAGTTTTAGGATTAGTATTTGAGGACAAATATTTCAGAAAATATGCACAAGGTAACCACATATGCTACTGGGAGTCCTCTATGCAAGTGTCTTATTTTATACTTGGTTTCTCAAAATTAAATTTTGATCTCTCCTCAGTAGTCTATATTTTTAAAAATCCTACAGGAGAAGCAGTTAAGCTAAGTGGTTAGCTACCCATATCCTTTGTCATATTTTTAGCTTTATCATTTCTTGACTGCAGAACTTTGAGAAACTTAACTGAGCCTGAAATTCCTGATTTGAAAATGAGAGTGATAATAGTTAAAGCAACCTCACAGGCACATTAGGTTTAGATAAAGGTAATAGCTGTAAAATGCCTTCCACTAGAACCTAGTATTAATCCAATAAAAAGTAGCTAGGACTACTGTGATTGTTATTACTGATAATACTTTCAATTATTACTGCCAATAAAAGAAGCACTTTTCAAACTTATTTACATTTTTGCATGTAAATATTTTTTTTAGTTTTGCTTAATATGTTATTCATGGGGTTCAGACTGATATTTTCACACATACATATAGTATACATAGATCAATTCTATCTTTCCTTTATCTACCCACCCTTCCCCCCACACACCATTCCCACCTTCTATTAATCTCTATTCTGTATTTAGGTAAGCCTCAACTTCCACATGATGGAGAACATGTGGTTCCCATCTTTCTGTATCTGGTTTATTCCACTCAATATAATGTCTTCCAGTTGTATTCATTTTATTTTCAATGGCCAGGATTTCATTCTTCTTTATGGCTGAATAATATTCCATTTTGTATATATAACATATTTTCTTTATCCTTTTCATCTGTTCAGGGATGTTTCTATAGTTTAGCTATTAATAGTGTCACAATAAATAAGGGAGTGTTGGTATCTTTTAATTAAGCTGATTTCATTTCCTTTGGAATATGTACGCAGAAGTGTAATAGCTGATAGATCTAATTTTAGTTAGATAATACAGCAGATCTAATTTTAGTTTTTTGAGTGATATCCAACTGTATTTCATAAAGTAAGAAAAATTTTATATTCTGAAATCAGCATGTGAGTTCCTTTTCTTTTCTTTATCCTTCTCAGCATTTGTTATTTTTATTTATTTATATGTTTATCTGATAACATCCAGTTGCAACTGGAGAGAGATGGTAACTCATAGTTTCTATTTTAAATTTCCTAATAGCTAATGATATTGAGCATTTTTATGTGTTTTCTGGCCATGTGTATTAGTTCTTTCAAAAAATATTTAGATAATTTGCTCATTTTAATACATTATTTTGTTGATTGAACTCCTGATGTATTGTGAATACCGATTCTGTCAGATGAAGAGTTGGCAAATATTTTTTCCCATTCTGTAGGTGGTCACCTCACTCTGTTGATTGTTTCCTTTGCTGTTCAGAAGGTATTAGGTTTAATTTAATCTCTTTGTCAACCTTTGTTTTAGTTTCCTGTGCTTTTGGGGTCCCCTATGAAAATTTATTATCTGTGCCAATGTCTTATGGTGCTTTCCCATGTTTTCTTCTGGTAGTTTGAGTTTTACATTTAAGTCTTCAATGGGTTTTGATATTTAAACAGGGTGAGAAATTAGGATCAAGTTTCAGTCTTTTGCAAGTGGATATCCAGTTTTCCCAGCACCAGTATTTGAAGAAGCTAACCTTTTTGCAATGCATGTTTTTTGGTGCTTCTGTTGAGAATCATTTGGCTATTGACTCTTGGGGTTTTATCCTGGGATCTCTGTTCTGTTCCTTTGGTCTTTGTGACTTATCTCCAGGGCTTTATTATCTGTCTTATAATCTGGTATTGTGATCCTCCAGCTTTGTTCTTCTTTTTTTTTTTTTAAGATTGCTTTGACTATTCGGGTCCTTTTTTGTTTCCACAAAGATTTTAGAATTCTTCTTTATTGTTCTGTGAAGAATGTCATTGGTATTTTGATGGGGATTGTACTGAATCTATTATTTCCTTTGGATAGTATGGACATTTTAACAATATTAATCTTCAAAACAATGAACATGAGATGTCTTTGGAGGTTTATTTATGTATGTCTTCTTCAATTTCTTTCATAATTTGTTTTGTAATTTTAATTGTAGAGATCATTTGCGTCCTTGGATAGGTTTATTCCTGTTTTTTTTTTTTTTTTTCTATTTAGAATGGAATTACTGTCATGGTGGTTTACTTAGCAGATTCACTAGTAGTTAAAATGCTTATTTTTATATGTTAATTTTATATTCTGCAACTTTGCTGATTTGTTTATCAGTTCTGATAGTTTCTTGATATAGTTATTATTTTTTCTTTATAGACAATCCTAATCTGTCTTTAGGTAATTGATTTTTTCCCTTTATGTTTATTTTTTAATTTTTTCCTAATTGCTGTGGCTAAACTTCGAGTATTGTATTAAATAAGATTATCATAAGTGGAGACTCTTACATTGTTCCTGATCTTAGGGGAAATACTTTCAACTTTTCCCCATTCAGCATGAGTCTGTTTGTGGGTTTGTCATGTATAATCCTTATTTTGTTGAGGGATGATCCTTGTACACTTAATTCATACAGTTTGATTCATTAAAGGATGTTGAATTTTATCAAATGTTTGTTTTGGTCTACTCAGGTAATCATATGATTTTTAACCCTCATTATGTTGATGTGATGTATCAAGTTTATTGATTTGCATATACTGATCCATCTTTGTGTCCTAACACAAAACTTACTTGGTCATGGTGGATGAACTTTTTCAACGTGCTATTGAATTTTATATGCTTGTATTTTTTTGAGAATTTTTCATCTATGTTTATTATTGGTGTATGATTCCCTTTCTTTTTCTTTCTTTCTTGTGTGTGTGTGTGTGTGTGTGTGTGTGTGTGTGTGTGTGTTTTGTCCTTGTCTAGTTCTGTTGTTTGACAGGGTAATGTTGGCCTTATAGAGTGAGTTTGGAAGGGTCATCTCCCATTTGATTCTTCGAAATTAGTCTGAGAAGAATTGGTTATAGTTCCTTTAGAGAGCTGGTCAAGTCCAGCACTGAAGCCATGTGTCCTCGGATTTTCCTTATTGGGAGACATGTTTTTTTTATTACTGAGCCAATTTCATAATTTGTTGTCAATCTATATCAGGTAGTTTATGTCCTAATGGTTCAATTTTGATACAGAAATGTATTCATTTCTTCAACTTTTCTAACTACCAGTATACTGTTTTTCATAGTAATCCATAATTATCCTTCCTGTTTCTGTGCTATCCATTGGAATGTCTCCTGGTTCATCTCTAATTTTACATATTTTGGTCTTTACTCGCTCTCTCTCTCTCTCTCTCTCCCTTCCTCCTTCTCTTCATTTAACAGGCTTGTCATTTTTTTATCCTTCCAGAAAATAAACTCTTCTTTCCTTTGATCTTTTGTATTTGTGTCTTTTCTCTTTGTTCATTTGTGCTGATATTTGTATTTCTTTACCTCTACTAATTCTAGATGTCCTTTGTTCTTGTTTTTCTAGGTCTTTGAGATGCATTGTTAGATTATTTGAAATCATTGTTTCTTGATCTAGGAACTTACTGCCATAAACTTCCTTCTTGATTATGCTGATTCCCTTCTTTTGGAGTCATCATGTTACCTAGTATCTTATAATCTTACATTGAGATATGAGGATCTGATGAGTAAGTTATCTCTATGACTTTTAAGAGGTGGCCCTCTGGGGCTGGAGCAGTGGCTCAGCAGTTTAGGTGCTTGCCTGGCAAGCACAAGGAACGGGGTTCAATCCCCAGCACCACCTACACAACTAAGTGTTGGAGCAACTAAGGCCATGTGAAAAACTAAAAAAAAGTTGTTTCTTTCTGTCTCTCTCTCTGTCCCTCTCTCTTAAAAAAAAAAAAAAAAAAAAAAAAAAAGAGGTGGTCCTCTTATTAGGTTCCTGAAGATGTGTCCAGGCTCTCAGTTTGCTCTGCAATATTGGCTTTGCTTCCTGCTGGGCACCACAATGTTTCCAGGTATCTTTTCTGGCTATAACTAATGACTTTGGGGACAGTACATACTGTAGCAAAGTTGAAGAGACCCACTGTCTCCATGGGCCAGGCAGGGGTGGTTGGCTCTGGAAGCTCAGGCCGGTATGATGTCCATAGCAGTGGGTGTGGGTGCTTGCCCTGTGACTACTCCTAGGATGAGAGTGGTGGCTCTAGTCACATAGTGGAGGTATCCTTGAGCACTTTTGATACCAGGCCTGCTACTGGCAAGGGCCGCTGGCATCCCAAGCAGTGGTAAGGGGCCTACAGTGACGTCCCTTAGACCAGGTACGGGCCCAGACACTGCATGAGAAGTGGATGTGAGAACCACTTTGTAGTGTTCACAGCATGTGTTCAGATGTGTTTCAGGGAAGGGGAGTAGCAGGACAGGGTGCTGGTGGGAATCGCATGGGTATGTGGTTACACCACTAGAAGCTTCGGTTTTTCTCCCAGTTATTTAGCTTGGAGTGCAGGCCCGGGGGAGGGGTGCAGCAGTGGCTGAGCTCCAGACATTCTTCTTGACTACTTTGGCAGTGAGTATCTGGGGGACTGGTGTTGTTTGATGCCAACGAGTTCCTCATGCACCCTCTCAGCAAGCATCTCAGGATGGGGAAGCAGGAACCGTGATGTTACTTCTCAGCACTATCCTAAACAGCCAACCAAGCAGGTGAGGAGGGGAGGGGTGGTAGAAACCTTGTGGATACCAGGCTTCATTCCTGGCTTAGTTTCAGAGAGCAAGCACCTCGATTCTCTGGCTCTCAAAGGTTGTACCTCCATTCCATCCATCCTTCAACAGCCAGTCCCTACAATGCAGGGCACCCAGTTGGGTTGAGTACAGGGGTCAATCGCTGTTTTGGGTTAAGTGGGTTTGAGAGGCTGCCAAGCCCTGAGCTTAGAGCTCAGGTTACAGTTACAAGGATGGTTTTTGTTTGTTTGTGTATTTTCTCTTTCCATGCTATTATTTCAGGCCGCTGAGTCTTTCTAGGTTCCAGTCTCTCCCTTGCTTATTTCCACTACACTATTCTCCCATGGTTATTCACCTCAAAATTCAGCTATATACTTTTTACTTTGGTTCTCTGTAGAGGAGGTGAGTGCCATCTTCACACTCTTTCAAAATTATTGACTTTTAATCGGTGTATTATTTCAGTCTCTCTCACTGTCAGTGTTCCTGTTTGTATCCTGACAAATGTATAAACTTGTCTCTTTTCAGTTCCATGGCACGGAATCACAATGAGTTTTCCTTGGGTGACAGTGGCTTATTTTAACAATATCTGGGGAAGTGAGGAAAAATAAATAGTCTTAGAAGCCATCCTACATCTGAAATAACATTTCCTATAGCTTCTTCTACAACTTTAGCTCTGTTGTTTTGCCTGTAATGATTTGTGACATCTCTACCAGTCATTTCTGCAGGAACAGTATTGTATGGGACCTATGGAAATAATTCTGCCTATTCAGTTACCCAGCTGCTGTGCTGAAACTACTACACCTATACTTACTATAGCAATGGAGCAATTAATTTTAATTCAAACTCACCTAGTAAAGGACACATGCATGGGTGGGTTGGCCAACACCATCCTGCATAGCATGTCCCTGGCATATGGCATTCTCCTTTCAATCAATCACCTCATAGACAGCTAGGCAATAATCCCTTGTAAATCAACTGTGCAGCCAACAAGAAGAAATAGAATTTGGCAAGATCAATACAGAGTTGAAGGCTATTTTGACACTCCTCAAGGGATCAAGTTAGCTGGTAGTTCCACTGCAAAGCATTCTGGTACACAGAGTGAAAATGAGAAGGGGCAGAAGTGGTGGCTCAGTGGTTATGATGCTTGCCTGGCATGTGTGAGGATGCAGGTTCAAACCCCAACACCACAAACACAATGATGTGTTGGAGCAACGAAAGCCATGTGAAAACTAAGGAGTAGCAAGGTTCTTGTTTAGCTTTTTTTCTTACCTGTGAAATTGTTCTGGAGTTTTGAGATGCAGTATTTATTTTCATAATGGGTTTCTCAAGTGGTGTAATTCACCCTGGTCTTTCCACCCTACCTTCCTTTGGTGAATGTTTTCCCTGCTATACCCCAGGAGTGCAGTGGTCCATTCAGGCAGCTATTTTTTAGATGATCATGTACTTTTCATCTATCAAGTCCAGAGAAGGCTGTGAGAAGATCATGTAGTCTAACCGATTCACAGTTCAGTCCTAAGAGTTTCAAATTGGGAAGGAGAAAGTGGTCTGCTCCAAAGTGTAATATCACTCTGGGTTTATCAGTGGCTATGATGTGTTAGAATAAGTTGATCTTTGAAAGGAGGGAAATTGGGCCTGGACTGGTGGCTGAGTGGTTACAGTGCTTGCTTGGCATGCATGAAGACATGAGTTCAAACCCCAGCACCACGTACACAATGAAGTGTCGGAGCAATGAAAGCCACTTGAAAAACTAAATAAAATTTATTCTTTCTCTCTCTCACTGTACATCTCTCTTAAAAGAAAGAGAGAGAAGAGGGAAATTGCAACAAACCCAGAGAGACATAAAAATTTCCAGTCCCCAGCTCCAGGTTGTTCCAGAGAACTAAACTGATGCCTACATTTCAATGACATAAAATTTTCTTGTATCATTATAATATACAACCCATATTGCTTAAGCTAGTACCTCTAGTATCTGTATCTGTAATTCAAATGTTAGATTCTAATAGCAGTAAAAAGATAAAACTATTTGTTTCCTCCCAGGCAAATGCATGAGACACTAAAATGACATAAATTATATATTAGCATTCCAAAACAAACATTTCAATCATTTTGCAGTTGCTAAAAAAGGGAATATTCCTTAATTGTTAAATTCTGAGAATGATATGGTTGGTGTGATCTCAGTTACTAACTAGACTTAAGTATTTTTGTTTCATTCTTTTATTGAAATTTTGAGTTTTTACCATATATTCTTGGTGACACATAGTAAAGAAAAGAAATATTTAATTATCTCAAGGACTTTGATTCAAATAAATATCAATTGCTATCACTGTATAGGAATATATGTGTAAAAAATAAGAGAAGAAACAAGTTTGCTCTTTATACTATATATATATTATATTTATATATATTTATGAGTTTCTGAAGATCAGTATGTATTACTAAACCCAAATCCAGTATAAATATATTTCCTGTCACTTGATCTGTGCAACCATTTTAAAATTTCCTATAACTAGTGTAAGATTCATGCATTCAAATTTTGGGACACAGATGCATTACTGGACAGGTGGGTAATACTTGTGTCTAATTATTACAATCTAGCCTCAGTCATCCCTAAAATTACAATCTTAAAGTCATGTCTAACTTCCACAAATAGCTGGTTTTGAAATAATAGGGGCTTAACTGGAAAAAAACCTATGATAGCTGCTTGGATATTGATGAGACTTGAATAACTTCTAAAAATTATTTACATTTCTGAGTTTTCCATTCCAAGAATTATCCTTTCTCCTTTTTATGACTTCTCTATTGCCCAGTTGCAATGTTGGAAATCAGTGGGAAGCTTTTTGGTTTCCCCTCATCCATATTTTCTCTTCTCTAATGTTCTACATATTATTGATTCATAACAAAGCACCTCTAATTGACTGATTCAAAAAAATTTGTTTGATTGTTTTCTCAGATTTCATGGGTCAGGAATTCATATATAGCCTAGTAATAGTGCTGGTATCTGCTTCATGACTCTGGAGCCTTTGCTAAGCAGACTCAAATTGATGGCAGTGACTCAAATTCTTTGGGCTAGAATTTTCTGGAGACTTCTTTATTCCCACATCTGGTACCTGGAGTAGGATGACTAAGTCCTGGGATCAGCTGGTGCAGTTAGCTGGATTCTGCCATGTGGACTCCCTCAGTTATTAGAGTTTCTCCAAGCATTGAAGCTAGGTTCTGAGATTCCTGTGAGGAAACATCTCGTCAGAAAGTGTTCAAAAGAATGTAGTAAAATCATCACAGATATTTTCTATCCTGGTCTCAGAAGTTATATAACTTCGCTTCCCCAATCAGTTCATAAGGAAAGAGATACAGACACCAACTCTCAGTGGAAAAAAAGGTAGAGGAATTTGCAGCCATATTAAATCCAATCTCCTGAAAGCCGGCACAAGAAGCAAAATAAGAGTCTAAGGGTATATTAATGATTAACAAAAAAAAAAAAAAAAAGGCTGGAAAATACACGGAATATGCTACTTCCTGCTTCCTTTTGAATTTGGCTACTGAAAATAGCCATCTCTCTACCCTATTGTGTGGGACAATAGATCCCAAATATTTCATTCCACTTCAAGAGGAAAGAGGTAATAATATTTTCTGCTTAAAGGCAAGCAAGATAGGGAAGATACCCTTTGAGACACCAACTGATTATGTGGAAAAATTACATACCAACTCCTTCTCTTGTAAGGAGTAGTGAGTGTGGGGTGGACAATGAAAGGATGGGAAGAGATGCCCTACACAAAAATATCTGCAAATATAAAAGTATGTTGGATTAAAGAGTTTTCCTCATTAGCTCCCTATCTTATGCCTACCTGATCTCCCACCAACGCATATGACTTCAAACCTCAAAATGAATGCCCAAGAGTATCTTAGAAGGCAACTTTCCAATGCTATAACAAATACTTTGTTAAAATAAAAAGTTTATTTTGGGTTATAGTTTTAGAGGTTGTATTCCATAATCAGATGGCCATATTGTTTGGAGTCTGTGGTAGAAAGTACTCATGCAGCAGAAAAAAAAAAATGCTTACCTCGGGTGGAAGAAGCAAATAGAGAAAGAGACATGGGTCTCATGATCCCGTTAGAGAGCACATGCCCAATGACCTGAAGACTTCCAGCTAGACAAATACTCTTAAATGTTCCATCATCGCCCAGTAGTGACATGCTGGGAACCAAGCTTTTACTACACGGATATTTGGGGAAGCACTTAAGATTCAAGCTTTTGTAGTATATAATCCCAACCAGTGTGTATTTTTGCTACAAATTACTAGAGAGGGAAAAGGAAAATGCCTGTTTTGCTTGACTATCTGAACTACACATGAAGATAATTTCTACATAACCATGATATTATTAGTTTTATGTTCATTATTCTTGATTTTTGACCACTTATCAAAATACAGAAATCATGTGCATTATTAACTAGCTCTTACTAGCTTGATGGTTAATATTATAATGATCTAGGTTATTGTCTTTAAATTAAAATACTTAACTATGTATTTTTTTCTCTCTTTTCTATGCAGAGATTAATATGCCATGTTTCTTCTTCATGATACGTTATTACGTTGAGCGACGAGTTGAGTATGCAATCATTCGTTAAGTGTCTGGAATCCTCCTAGTCGGTTGGAGGTTGTGCTAATGGCCTTAGTACTTCATACTTGCTTTAGCAATGCAATCTGCATTTTGCTTTTGTTTTCAAAAGAAAGGGAAAAAGGAGATATTTCTATTTGAATTTGGTTTTGGCCATTGAATTTTCTTTAACCAATAGAATGAAGCAGAAGGATTGATGAGGTATTTCCACGTTAAGAACTCAAAAGGCCTGGGTTTCTGCATTTTTACATGAACTGAGTGCCATCATCCAAGTGAGGGACATGGCTGGTCTAAACTATTAGTTCATGGGGGAGAATGAGAAACATTTGGAACAGAAATTCCCCAGCTAAACTAATCTAGACAGTCTAGACCAGTGCCCACATGCCCCGAGTCTCCCCTTTCCTCATGCGTTTGTATACTTCCAAGTACTCTGAAAGTAGTATCAAACTGGGACAGCTTATCTGGCCCAGCCCTGCTCCACATACCATTATCCCCCTTTTGGGAAACCAACACAAGCTTGTTCTCATAGCAAAAGCGTAAATTCTTACAGGAAGTAGAAATACATGAGGACCTTTAAAACCTTGTCTTGGAAATAACAAATGTTGTCTGCATCATTCTATTTATCAAACCTTCTCAAATAAATCAGATCAGGAAAAAGAGTCTGCTTTTGAGAAAGAAACTCTAGCAGGGTGTGGTGGCGCACACCTATAACCCAAGTAGCTCCAGAGGCTGAGGCAGGAGTATAGCACGTTCAAAGTCAGACTCAGCAATTTCCCAAGTCCCTAAGCAACTTACTGAGATAGTGAGACCCTGTTTCAAAATAAAAAATAAAAAGTCTGTGGATGTGACACAATGCTTATATTCCCCTCATTTCAATACCCAGTAACAAAAACAAACAAAACCAAAAAAAAAAAAAAGAAACAAAAAAAGAAAAGAGAGCGATAGAGAGAAACTCTACAGTCACCTGACAGAGAACAAGGGTCAGAGTCAAAATTATTTAGAAAAATTTTCCCTCAGCCTTTTTCATATCTACCTAGATCAAGTAGCAGCATATAAATAGATCTTTGGAAGCCCCTCTCACGCTTTCCCTAGGTTATTACTTTTTACCTTCTTTCCAGTAGAAAACCACTATCCTGACTCCTACTGTCATAAATGAATTTTCTGAACTTTATGAAAGGGAGTGACAGAGTCTATATTTTTCTGTGTGAAGGATATTATTTTAACAGAATTCCTGTGAGATTCATGCATATTGTTATATAACACTACTGAGTTCCTTTATCAACCATCTACTATTGATGGATATTTGGTCATTTTTAGTTTAAGATAGTAACAAATAAGGGGGCTATTAATACTTAGCTAACAATCAGAAGTGTCGCTTTTGTGTACATACCAATAGTGAATTTGACACAGGTTAAAAGACTTCCAGTTTCTTCACACTCTCTCCAGCACTTAGTTTAGTCAGTGTTTTAAGTTTTAGTTATTACAGTGATTATTCATTAAATTTCTTAATGTGTGCAATTTTTATGGTTTTGCAAAAGGCATAATTTTTAAACAAAATTTCACTTGCTCCTTCATTGCTGGTGCATATAATTGATTTTTTAATATATTGATAGTTAACCATTGACATTGTTAAATGTACCTATTTAAGTTCATAAGCAGATTTATTTAGATCTTTTTCATAGACAATTCTGTCACCTATAATTAAGGACAGTTAATTACTTCCTGTTCAGTTTTACATCTGTTGTTTCTTTATTGTATTTGCTAGAAACTCCCAGATAATGTTGACTGATTTTTTTTTTAAGAGAGAGGGACAGTGAAAGAGAGAAAGGCAGAATCAATTTCATTTAATTTTTCATGTGGCTTTTATTGCTCCTAGACTTCATTGAGTATGTGGTGCTGGGGTTCAAATCCACATCTTCTTACATGCTACCACTGAGCCACTACTCCAGCACCAGTGTTGACTATTTTTAATAAATTTTTTCAAAGATATGTTAATTGAGGATTTTTTGCTCATCCCCAAACTGATGGGAAAAACACTTCACTATTTTTTTTTACTGGTATCTGTGATAAATGGTGGTTTGGGGTAGCTAATATTTATTGATTAATTGCATTTCCTCCTGTTAGCTTGTAAGTCATAAATTGTTTGAATGTCTATGTAGTGGTTACCCTAGTGATTTCAACATGTGTTTGGACCTACTAAAGTCCAATATAAATTAATACTATTAGCACTTCAGTGAAAATCTAAAGATTTTGTATCACTTTGATTCCATTCATACTCTGCCAACGTTTGTACTATACCTATATTACTATAATGTTTTAATTATTGTTAATATACTGTTAGTGCCCATTTCTATTCATTTGTGTGTCAATATCAGAATTACTTGCACTCTTTGGCTGCTGCTTTTTTCATTTGTTTGTTTATTTTGTGGAACCCTGGGCTTCGCATTGGCAAGGTGAGCACTATACCACTAAGTTATATCCCCAACCCTGGTGGTGTTTTTAAATCAGCAAAATCTCCAGGGGGAAAATACTGCTAATGTCTAGATAGAACTTCTCCTGCAGGACTTGGACTTTACTAATCTTTGAGATCATATTACACACAATATCTTGCTATTGTCATAGCTCTCTCATGTCTACCAGAAGTTGTAATTTTATGTATTTTTGTATTTTTTCCAGCAACTATTTACTTTTTAAAAATTTTATTGAGTTGTGCTGTTGTACAATCATAAATGCATATTTAGGGACAATATGATATGCCCCTGATCCTCTAATCCAGAATCATCCCCACATCACTCACACCCAGTCTCTTGACTCTTCTATATTTCACCCTTATAAGAGATATAAATGTACATATACATACACACACACACACATACACACACACATATACACACACACAAAGATGCATAAGATTGTGCATTTTCCAGAATTAAATGTTTGCATAAGTATCATTTAGCTTCTTAGGGGAGTGAAGAGTAAACTACATGGTTGATTGGTTGATTCCCCCCAGATCCCTCCCAATCATCCCTCCCTCTTCTATTATGGAAAAATTGTCTAAATCCAGGTAGCTCCCTTCTGCTAGAAGCACAAAAGTCTAATTTGTTTCTTTGTGAGTTTCCAAAGAGTAAAACTTTCCATTTTCAGCAACTCTGCAGACCAATAACTAAAAACTCTACCAAAACTGACAATACGATGGATTTAATGTGATGCCCATGTGTCATGAACTTCTAAGGTCCAACACTCAGAAAAGAAGAATTGCTCAGATATTAGTGTAACATTGAGCCAGATTTCAACTAAGTTGTTTTGTCAAATTTGATGAACTTATATTTTAATTCTCTTAGCCTTATGATTATAAATCCTAGCGGGTGACCAGAAGTTTCACAAAATAAGACAACATAATTAAATCAATATGTATTGTTGGATAATAATATATTATACAATAGAATAGAAAATATGACACTGTATCAAATAAGGATATTTCTGATGTTTTATGATACTTTATGTTTACTTGGCTGTCAAGTTAAACAGGTTGCTTAATACTTTTGTTCTGTATCATTTGGAAATCACTGCCCTTGTGAACCTGAACATAACAAAGAAAAAGGCATGAAACTTATCAAATAGCATTGCTTACATTAGAAAAAATATAAGATTATCTATATTTAGAAGAATAAATTGTAAATAAGTTGTGGTATTTCTAGGTACTGGAATAATATGCAACAAACTTAATAATGGCCAAATGGAACATCAAGCTAAATCTTCAGATAACTAATCTTAAGAGCATGTTTTCTTTTTCTAAATGTCTTTATTAATGCACTGTAATTGTACACAATAGTGGGGTTCATTTTAACATAATCATGTGTGCATGTAATATAATTTTCTCCATTTCAGTGCCCAGTACTTCCTCTTTCCCTCTTTTCCTCTCCTGCCCTGTTCCCCTTCCTCTGCTCTACTGGTCTCCCTTCTATTTATTAATTTATTTATTTTTATTTGGAAGATACTCATACATGTGAAAGTCACTGCAATAGAGTCATATATGTACACAGCATAATATGATTTCATAGTTACCCACTTTCTCAACCTGCCTCCTCCGCCTGTATCTTTTTCCTCTACTCCCAGTGGAGTACTACTCCCTTTTATTTTGATGTCTATCCTCTATTTTATTATTTTTCTCTAGCTTTCATATTGAGAGAAAACATTCAAACCTTCATGTTCTGAGTCTGTCTCATTTCACTTAGGATGATGTTCTCCAGTTCCATCCATTTACCCACCAGTGTCATAATTTCCCCCTTCTTTATGACTGAGAAAACTGCCAATGTATACAGATGCCACATTTTCTTTATTCATTCGTCTCTTGATGAGCACATGAGATAATTCCATAACTTGGCTATTGTGAATTATGTTACTCTAAATATTAACAAGTCTGTATCACTATAGTAAGGTGACTGTAGTTGATTTGGATAAATATTAAATAATGTGAGAGCTTGGTCATATAGCATTTCCATCCTCAGTATTTTGAAGAATCTCCATACCGCTTTCCTGAGTGGTTTTACTAATTTTCAGTCCCACCAAAAATGTATGAGTATTCCTAATCCCCTATGTTATTGGCAACATTTATTATTATTTGTATTCTTGATGATTGCCATTCTAACTATAGTGATATGAAATCTCAGTGCAGTATTGATCAGGATTTCCCTGATTTCTAGGAATGCTGAACATTTTTTCACCTATTCGTTGGCTATTTGTATTTCTTCTTTAGATAAGTGTCTGTTTAGTTATTTTTCCAATTTGTTGTTTATTTTAATTAATTAATTCATCTTTTTAGTATTAAGTTTTTGAGTTCTTTATTTATACTAGAAAATTAGCCCCTGTCAGAGGAGCAGCTGGCAAAAGTAGTCTCCCATTCTATAGGCGCTCTCTTCATGTTTAGAAATATATGTAGTGTGATTTCGTTTATATAGACTCAAACACATTCAAATCTAATACAAAATTTTAGGAAGAAAAAATATGAAATAAAACTTTAAAAATGTAAGACAATTAAATAAAAATTTTACAAGGTTCAAAAGACACACATTTTCCCAGTTCATTGACTATTAGTAAAACATCTCACATTTTCTACCAGCCACAATTGTCTAATATGATGTTGAAACTCCAAAATGCCTCATAGCCTGATTTTGCTAATCCCTGGACTTTTTTTTTCTTTTGTGCCCCTCTGATGCACAAATCCTAAATTTGCCCTATGCTGTTGTAATTTTGATGTATTGTTTTGTTCCCTAAGGACAAGTCCTTACATATTTTTTAATGTTCCCGTTGAAAAAAGTTACAAGGCTTTGTAAGCCTCAATGTATACAAACCATTTCTTCCAACCTAATAGAACATAGCTGTTCCAATTAGCACTAAGCATAAAGCTAAAATAAAACTGAGAAATTTTGAAAATAAAAAATGAAAAAGAAAGTAGCATTAAATAATACACTGATGACTTTTTTAAAATCTTTGAAAAATTCAATAATTTGCTAGTACCATTTATTTTTCAAGAGGAGCAATAGTATGCATTGGTGATATTTTACCCAATATGATAAAATTAGTTATCATGATTATTTCTGATGAGGAGATTAATGCCAACTGAGTTTAAATTTATGTTGTGCACTTTAAGTTATGACTCCAAACAATTGCAAATTGACAAAGCAAAATCAAGATTATCCACTCTCCATCCTGTCTATTGTATCATTCTCTTTCACGTTTTCAAATTTCTTAATTCTGGGGATTAAATTTTGCTGGAATAACTGCTTATGATTGTACAATTAAACCCAAATCAAGAACCCAGACATTCAGAATAGATAGCATGTTAATTACTATATAACATAGAAATAGATTTTCTGTGGAAATTTTCCCTTTAAGGCTCATTCCTTTCCCATCTAATGAAGGAAATAGTACTGATTATGTTTCAAAGTGCTTCAATGTTATATGGATTTATTAGACATAAAATAGCTTTTAAAGGAAATTAAGAAAATGATGAGTAAGCTTCAAAAAGTTCAATGTTTTGGTTCAACTGAGTACAATTACTCAGATTTGATATTTCATTATAAATGGTAGCTTCCATATCTCATTTTTTTTCCAACTGTTCAAATTTTAAGTTCATCCAACAGCTGTATTCAAGGTAAACTTGCCAAATGTGAATTGTTTTCTATGCTGCTGGGTCCAGTTGCTGGGAGTGATGCTTCATTGTTTTTCTCTTCAATGGCATCATTAAAACTCCAGTCAGTTAATCATCAAAGGAATTACACAAACAACTTTTTCAATTGCACCAAACATAACAAAGCTTGTCAAATTTATTTTTATACAAAATTTCCATGACAATAATGAAGCAAACACCAACGTCTGTCAAGCATCGCAGTTTCTACATCAGTTTTATATTTATCCATCCTAAACTTGTCAAAATATCATGACTATCCCCATGCAAATTTATTTGCTTGAGATTTTCTAAGAACCTTTGCCAAAATAAGATGCTTAAGTAATATGCATATCTATGAATGTTCAGGTCTAAATGATGAAAAAAATATATCAGGAATAAAAGTGGGCATTTTTTGGATTCACTTTACAATTGTAAAAAATACTTTTTCATGTACTAATCTTTATTATCATTTTATCAATTATTCATTAATGACTAGATTATGAGATGTTTCTCTGAAGCTGCACTTTAAATGCATAGCAGAATCATTTCTATGATAAAAGAGAAAAAAGTGATAAGGAGGGTACACTTTGTTTCTCTTCCTGCCTGTCCCCAGAATTTGACCTCTGCTCAACATTATATAGTACTATGTTGAAGAATAAAATTAATATGAAGAATAGGGGTCTGAGTTGAAAAGAATTCTTCAGCTTAGCCATCAACAAAGCACACCTTCTGATTTTGTGACTAAATTGAATGTATTTGAATATGGTAAGGGTCTGAATGTAAAAATTGGCCCACAAAGAAACAATATTGATGTCGATAAATCATTAGCCATTTCTCTATATCAATGCTCCAAAAATTGTTTCTAGGTTTTTCATGTTGGTATCTATTAATTCTCCAGTGCATAGATTGGCTATTTTTAACATCATGCTTCATAGAGGTTTTCTAATTTTCTTTTTAATATTCCTCATGTAATGAAATAAATTATACTAACAGAGTTTAAGATAAAATATATTTATGTGTTTTCCACTTACTCTTGAATCCCATTAAATATTTAAAATATTTAAAAAACTCTCCCATTAAATAATAAAATCACATTTCCAAATGTGCATTAGCATGAAAAACTATTTCCTTCAAGTTATTCAAAATAGTGTACTAATAAATCCTAATAGTAAAACTAATGTGTTATAATAAAAATAAATCAAAAAATAATATTAATTAAAGCAATAGTAAAATATAGCATCAGAAATTCACAGCAGTGCAATTAACTGTTTTAAGAAGCTTTCTAAAATAACTAGCAGTGCAAGTCCTAAAGCTTTTGCAACTTTTTTACATTTACCACTAGGAAATGCTGAGTAAATATATAATGTTCAATAACAGACAAACAACAATGTACTTGTCTTATTTTTATCTGTTTAACTACTTTATACTATGTGTGTTATTTCATATATAAAGAATATATAAATTTCAGTACATAATAAAATTGAACCAACCTCCAAATTCCCAAATAAGTTCAAATCACTGATCACTGCTTCCTAGCTTTTATAGCTTTATCTTGTGGCCCAGCTTATATAGCATGTTTTGATTATGTTGTATAAGCAGGTGTGCAATCTTCCAGGACATATTTTACACTTATATTTTTCCAAAGCTCATCCCTGTTATGTTTAACTATAGCTCAGTTTTTTTAACTATTGCATGTATTCAATTGTGTGAATGTAATCAAATTATTCATTTTTTGTCAATGTGCTTTTGAAATATTTTTAGATTGGGGGCATACATATCTTCTCTCAGTTATACAATATTGCTTCTGTGTTCTTAAGGCATAAATACAAGCTGTTCATTAAGTATGCATTTCTTATTTGTGCTAGGCACACAATTAGTCTACAATTCACAGACTTCCTTAGTGCAGTCATTAGATTGAGTTCTAGCTAATGGAATGTGGGACAAATTACAGGTTTGAGATTCAGCTTTCAGGTCATGTGCAGTTCTTTAGACATTCTCTTTCTGTCCGTCACAAAACAGAAGAGACACTAGAAGATGTTGGAGTTGTAATGTATAAAGAACTGAGGTCCCTGGCTGGTCATGTGGAAAAAGCACCTAATGTCAAGGACTACATATCTAGGATAGTATTTGAATAAGACATATTCTTCTGCTTGTGAGACTAATTTTATCTTTTTAATGTAGTTTTTAAAAAATTAGGATTCCTTGAGCTCAGTGGTGCACTGAGTAGGATTTTTCCACAAACCAATGGCACATGTAAAAATGTCTGTCAAGGCTAGAATCAGAATGAGATGAGGTACAACCCAAGAGAGCATTATATTTTGCACTCTAAACACCTGAATCTTAAGGGGCATTGCTGCTGTCTGTGGTAGGTAGAAACTACACATGCTGCTAAACCTCTACCTTCCACAAGAAGGAATTATCCTACCCAAAGTATCAACAGTATTAAGGTTCAGAAAATTTTCCCTAATTAATTGAATGAATAACAAATAAGAACGTAATAAATGCCTGTTAAAATCTCTTCAGATGCAATTTGCATTGCCATCTTGTATCATCCAATGTTTAACAATCCAAGTTCTCAACAGCATTCTTGGCAACTAAAGAATAGGTTTTAAATCTGTGGCTTTCTGTTTTTCCAAATTACACAGATAGTTTTATAAAGCATTAAATGCAAATGTATAGAAAAATGTTGCTCCGTTTTTAGGAATGTATTGTCATATTTATTGCATCAACCAGCAGATCAGGTAATAAAATGTAATATTAATCTTTGGTAATTCACAAAATGTGAGATGTTAAAAATATATTGGGAATAATTGGACTAGGAAAATCAAAAAGGCAAAAATAAACAAAAACAAAATACCCTGCTCTCATAGTGATGTGGGGGTTTTGCAATGAGGCCAGATTCTCTGCTCCTGCTGGTGAATGGAGTTTGGGCTCACTGCAGATCTCTGTGGCCAAAATAGCCCATTTTCAGTGTTTCTAGCTTTCCCAGTTAAAAATGGGAATTTGGACAGCCTGCAGATTTCTGCAGTTGAAATAGTATTAGCAGCTCCCCAGCTAAGAGCTGAGTTTTTCCTCATTACTGTTGAGCAGTGCCTTGTAGCTCTAGGTATGGAAGCACACACTGGGAATTCTGCACTAATCTTCTGAGTCCATGACTCCTAAATTTGAAGAATAAAATCCAGACAACCATGGAAGGGAAGAGTAAAAGGAGTAGGGTTTACTTAAGGAAGGAGAGCAGACTCTGCAAGGCAGAGGGGTACTTGCAAGTAGGATACCCTCTTATGTGTGTTAGGCTAGGGTTTACATTGGTCTGGGGTGTGAGCCTTGATTAAGATTCATGTAAAGCACTCATTGAGGAAAGCACCAACATCATTGGTTAAACTCTATATAAAACTGCAATTGAAACTATGCACCGAATCCATCTGTGTTCATCCCCACCTCTTAGTTTTCTGGCCTCTAGGACAACAGAGTTGCTCCCACAGGTGAGCCTCATGATCTTTTGCATTTGAAGGCCCTGAGCTTGCCCTCTCTCTACAGGCTAGCTTCTAGGTGTGTTTGAATGGGACCCATGATCCTGACTACTTAGTCATTTTACTCTCTCTCCTAATCTCTATCAATAATTTGCCCACATCTTGTCATGTGCTTCAAATGTATTGTTCCAACATGAACTCCTGCATCAGCTAAGCTTTAAGGTTGGTGTCTGCCCAAACAGTAATCTGATTTGTTATTTTTTTTATTTTTTATTTTTTAGCTTTCCTAGATCTTTGACTTGAAATCAAGTTCTAGTGTTGGATTTCTATTGCTCTGCTTGTTTTGCCAGGCTCCATTTAAGATTTATTGTATCTAGGAGTTCCAAAGGGATGCAGAACAACACAGTGTTTAGGGGAAAAAGCTCTTTTTTAAATATGTATTTACTTCCTTTTATAATTAATACCTTGAGTGAGTTGGAACTTTCTTGTGATTTATTCTCCTGTCTGTCGCATGATGAGAACATGGGAGAACATGGGGGACCAAAAGTAAAACAACTGGACAATGCCTCTACATAGTAAATGTTCAAAAAGAAGTCAGCTTTCTTATTTTAGATTCTTTGTTGCTGTCTTACTTTCATGTGTTGGGGTTTTCCTGACTTTTGTCTGCACTGAGAGCTTGATTTATAATCTCTGTCCTCTGTTCTTTATCATTATGTAATTATATTCTCTGTCTTTTTTTGTGCAAATATTTTTAATATACCAATTTGTTAACCAAACATCTATTGGGAGCCAACTATGCACAACTGTGGTTATGACAGTGAGCAACGCAGACGAAACTATTTTCTCTCACAGAACTTAAATTTTACGAACTCACATAACAGCCCTCATAGAATTTAAATTCTAGTGCTTGTTTCATCCATTTGTTTTACTTTTTGATAAGATTGCTGGGCTCTCAATTTCTCCATGGTTACAGATCTGATTTTATTACCTAGAACTTTAAATTCAGCATATTTTTTGGATATACAAAGCATGCCTTTTAGACATGTCTGGTACAAAAAAAATGAGAATTGACCAAGCCTTGACAGAGGTCCCAGCTCTATGAATTGCAAAAAATCCTTGCATAGTAGTTAAAACTAAGGAAGAGCTGAGTGATCATTTGCCTGATTCCTGAGATAGTTTTACTCAATAACTCTCTAGGTTTGGGAAGATAAAAAGCACTGGAGGTAGAAGATCATATGATATGGCCAAGAAATATCCAAGTTTAGCATAGAAATTTAAAGACTCTGAGTTACTGGTATCAAAATAAGAACATTTTACATAGCATGGGACAGTCATAGGGCATTCAGAACCTCGTCATCCATTGATGTCCTGAAGATATTCCCATTGTCTTCCCTGTGCTGTTGTCCTGAATCTTAGCCCAAATGTCATTCTCATGTATGTTTAATTATACTTTTTGGTGATTATATCAAATAAAAAGTGAACTGAATAGATAAAATGTTGGTCTGAGAAAAAGTACCAATTCTTACATGAATTGTATTTTATTGAGCATCATTTCATCTAATGGATGGTGGGGATCCTTTGCTATGGTAGAGCTTTCTAAAAGTTGATTTTCTTTTCCTAGCTCATGTTTTATGTATTGTAATGTACTACTTAAAAAAACAAACAAATTATACTAAATGCTTTTTAAAAAATGAATAATCATGCATCTTCTACATCATAGATATAGGGCCTTACAGTTAACTTTGAAGCAAATCAAAGATTTCTAATTTCCTGCTGACTAATGCCAGATGCCTTTCAGTATACAAAGGAACGATTAACGATTTGTAGTAACACATAAATAGGGCAAATCAATCACAGGTGCTAAAGGCACATAATGATTGCCTGCCTATGTAATAATAATCCCCATATTCTTCAAATAGAAAACAGGATTCCTCTTGGCAATTTACAAATCAAGTTTTGTAACAGTAAAAGGCTCTTTCTCAAAAGAGGTTTTTAAGTGAGATGATGAATGTCAGAAGAGTTGTGTTACATTATACAGATACTGAGCACAGTGACCAACAAAGTGAAATTTCTAAATTTAGGGTGAAAAAAAGAGTCAGACAATGCTAAGTGATGGTGTTTTTGTTTATTCACTTGTGTTGTGAACATTGCATGTATTTTCTCTCAAATTTATAAAACTTTTCAATTATCTATTATGAGCTTATATGTGAAAACTGAATTTTCTAAATCAATTGTAAGACTCAAAGGCAGTAATATTTAATAGTATGTGATTAAGATGAATTCCTTTGTAATTCATATTATGTGAAATTTATGAATGCCAAGGATTAGGTTTGCCTCCTCCATTTCAACCAGTCCACAAGGAATTGTATTAATTATTTATGCAGCAAATTAATGTAACTATTGGAAGAGTTTAGTTAGTGTCAGCCAAATGAGTGTTTAAAATATGGCATATAAGAATCTCTTGCTCTGTCAATTACATAAATTGTTTTTAAATTATACTTTGGATCTGGAAACTGCCTTCTGAAGAAATAGTAGATACCTCTTAAGCATCAGAGGCCACTAAATGTGGATTATGCCACTTATATTTTAGGAAAAGCAGACACAAGGAGGTGGTACATCTAAAGCTGTTCTTTTATCCCACAGAGAAAGCCATGTGAATTTAATCAAGTTTGGGATGTTCATGTGAAATTTGAACAACTTAAGTTACATACATGCCTATAAATCTGGCTTTGAAATAGGAGTCATAAGATTTCATTGCAAGGACATATGAAATCCTAGAACTTTACTTTGTAAGGCAGAATTTTGCTCATCATAGAAAACTTTTTAAAGTATTTCATGCAAACTACCGTTGGTTGTACAGCTTTCTCCACAAAACTGAGAATAATGGATGCAACATTTAAGAGTGTTTTGGGAATCATCTGTGTTTATTTAATATCCGTGTAATTCCTGTAAATCTAAACACTCAAGCTTTCAAATGTTTTGCTAAAAGTATATAAATATAATTATTTTTTACATACACTACCTTTCATAATTTACTAACTTGAGAAGACAAGGTAGTGAGCATTCTGTTCCTCAGCAGAAAATGAACTAATCGTAGGCTGTGGCCAATAGAGTAGCAGAAACTGGATGCATTAAAAACATAGTTGAAACCAAGAAAGTAGTTTAAAATAAAATGAACACTATGGCTTTTTTGCCTTTGGTTTGTGTCAGTAAAATTTGCATTTACACATGTTAAGATTAGTTTTCTTTGTTACAATTCATACACACCCCCCATACATACATCTTCCCATACAAATGAAATTTACTTTCTTTTCCAACACTTACACTTTATTACTACTCTGTCTGTTGGCATTTTGCATAGTTAGTAGCTATAGTACAAAAAAAATGTGGTGTGTGATCATCCTAAATAAAAGGTAAATATATGTTTCAAAACTGCTAGTTTAATTTGTGTTGAATATTTATCTCTCATATACTGTGATCAGACATAACAAGCTCAGTCACTTCCCAGCATTTAGCACTTAATTAATATGTTTCCTTTAATGTCTTATGATCCACCAAATAATGCACCTTCCGAATTTAAAATATTTGTTTAGACTTTTTTTATTATTGACTTACATATAACATCGTTTTCTTGTTTAGACCATTTCAAAACAAACATGTTGAAGAGTTTTATTATTTATAGTTAAGAAAGTAAGGCTTCAAATTGAGGCTATATAGTTCTCCCAAATAATGAAAATTGTCTCAGATTTAAAGTTATATTAAAGAGGTAGTACTTATCATAACAACACTAACTCTTTGATAAGAAAAAAGCTTTCTACTAGTTTTAAAGAAAGCCAATTCTTCTCGAAATATTACATGAAATAGAAGGGGATGGACCACTTCCAAATTCATTCTATGAAGCCAGTTTCATACTCATACCAAAACAAGATAAGGACACATCAAAGAACAAAAACTGCAGACCAATATTTCTGATGAACTTAGATGCAAAAATCCTCAATAAGATATTAAAATCATATTCAACAACATGTTAAGATGATTGTATGTTATGACCAAGTTAGTTTTACCCCAGGGATATAAGAATGGTATAACATATACAAATTAAAAACTGTAATTCACCATAAAAAAAGTGAAGTACAAAAATTATGTGGTTATAGGAATACATGCTTTCAACAAAATTCAGTGCCCATTCATGATAAAAAAAACACTGAAGAACCTAGAGAACGATGGAAATTACCCCAATAACATAAAATCTATCTATGACAAACCCAAAGACAACACCATAGTGAACAGGTAAACATTGAAAGTTTTGCCTTGAAAATCAAGAACAAGACAAGTGTATCCACTCTTACCTATTCAATATAGTACTTGAACTTCCTGTCAGAGCAATTAAACAAGAGAAGGAAATAAGTGGGATAAAACCAGGAAAAGAAGAAATTAAATTATCATTGTTCACAGATGATATGATCCTACACTTGGAAAATCCATAAAGCACCACCAAAAGATTATTAGATCTAATAAAAAATTGAGCAAAGAAGAAGTTTGAAAAATTAACATATGAAAATAAGTACTTTCCTATACACCAATAATGAATCTACCGAGAAAGAAAACAGTAAAACAATACCATTCAATATAATCTTAAAATAAAGAAGTAATCATGAATAAATCTATCCAAGGAGATGAAACACCTCTAAAATGGAAACTATAGAATACTGAAGAAAGAAATTGAAGCAGACACAATAAGATGAAAAGAACTACCATGTTCATGAATAGACAGAATTAATATTGTTAAAATGACCATACTACCAAAAGCAATACATAGATTCAATGTATGCCCCATCAAAAGACAAAAGACATTATTTACAAAACTGGAAAAAAAATTCTAAAATTCATTTGGAAAAAAAAAAAGACCCACAATAACCAAAGCAATCCTTAGTAAGCAAAGGGAAGCTGGAAGCATCATAATACCTCATTTCAAATTATACTGCAGAGCAATACTAACAAAACCTTCATGGTAATGGTATACAGTCATATATGCAGACAGGTGCTATACAATAGAAAACACAGAGATACACCCTCACAGATAGAGTCATCTGATCCTTAACAAAGTTGTAAAACATATACTGGAGAAAGAAGCCATTTTAGCAAAATGGTGCTGGGAAAACTGGTCATCCATATGTAGAAGATTGAGACTAGATTATTGTATCTCACCCTGCACAAATCTAAACTCAAAATGGATCAAAGACCTACAATATTTGAAAAGAAACTATGCAACTCCTAGAAGAAAATGTAGGTGCAACATTCCAACTTATAAGCACAGGTAACAACTTTCTCATTAGGACCCTGAAGCTCAGAAAGTAATGCCAAGAGTTAATAAATGGGATGGCATCAAATTAAAAATTATCTGCACAGCAAAGGAAACAGTTAAGAATATGAGGAGAGAACCTACAGAACGGCATAAAGCCTTTGCTATTTACCATTCTGACTGAGGATTAATATCCAAAAAACTTAACACCAAAAAAAAAACCTAATTAATAAATGGATAAACCAATTACACAGACATTTCTCAAAAGAAGAAATAAAAATAACCAACAAATATATGAAACAATGTCCAATATCATTAGCAGTTAGGGAAATGCAAATCAAAACTACACTGTGATTTTATCTCAGTACAGTTAGAATGGCAGCCATTAAAAATACAAACAATAGGGCCTGGAACACTGGAACAGTGGCTCAGTGGTTTGGGTGACTGCCTCTAGCCTCAGCAACACGTACACAATGAAGTGTCTAAGCAATGGAAGCCTAATGAAAAATTAAATAAAATTTGTCCGGTCCCAGCCGGCAAGAACCGGATGGCTCTCAATTGGCGGTTGACTAGAAATGAAATAGACCCACTGGCCCTGAGTTCTCCAAGCACTTCATTTCTCCCTCTACCATGGCTAGAGGCCTACAAGTGCTTCCTTCCCCGCCTTCTCTCTTTTAGAGGCAAGGCCTTTACATACATCTCCTCTCACTAGAGGCTTTTACATCTCCTTCCTCTTCACTAGAGGCAAGGCTTTTTACATTTAGAGTCAAGGCTATTTACATTTCCTCTCTTTAGAATCCCTATTTCTACTGCTGAGGCTTTTCTTCCTCTCTTATTGCCTGCATGTTAGGTTTTCTTCTTCTGCTTCTGCTGCTGCTGCTTCTCTGTCCCAGCTTCTTCTGCTGCTCTCCTCTGTCTCTGCTGCTGCTGCTTCTCTGGCTAGTGGCTACTCTTTTTCCCTGTATGCCCAGTATTTATCTGTTACAACAACCAATAGGGATACAGCACAGACACATTCAACCAATTGTAACAAGTGAGCGGCCAAATAGCTCAGTCATGTGGTCAGGCAGTTTGCTAATTACAAGCCAGCTGGGCCTCTTAGAGTTGTTTACCACTAATTCTTTTACAAACCAGCTGGGCCCCTTACAGAGATGTTTACCACCAATTATTTTCTCTGGCATCTGGCCAGGCATCATGTTGGCCTCAGTCTCCAACAAAAATTGTTCTTTCTTTCTCTCTCTCTACATCTCACTGTCCCTCTCTCTTTAAATATAGACATATATATGTACACTAATATAATATATATATATATATGCACACACACACAATAATAAATGTTGGAAAGGATGTGAAGGAAAAGAAACACTTTTATATTGTTGGTGGCACTGTAAATTAATACAACTACTCTGGAAATCAGTCCGGAGTTTCCTTAAAAGGCTAGGCATGACCCAGCTATACCGTTCATACATGCATGCCCATATTCATGGCAGCACAATTCACAATAGTCAAACACTGGAACCAATTGAAGTGTCCATCTGTGGATGAATGAGTAAAGAAAATGTGGTATACATACTCAATGGAGTTTTATTCAGTCAAAAAGAATGAAAATTTGTAGTGTTCAGGAAAATGGATGTGAACATTACATTAAAGAAAATAAGCCAAACTCAGAAAGTCAACCATTGTGAGTTTCCCCGCATATATGGAAGCTAGAGAGGAAAAAGGTAAAAAAAGGTAAGGGGTGTTGGGGGGGGAACTCATGTAAAGCAAAGTGAGATCAGTAGAGTAGAGGAAAGGGACCAGGATGGAGGAGGTGAGAAGGAAAAACTTGGGAATGAGAATGGCCAAATTATACTGTTCTATTGTGTTCATGTATGAATATGTAGCAATAAAAAATCTACTATTGCATATAATTAGGTACCAATAAAAAAAAAGGAAAAGAATATAGCCAATGGTGTTAAAAAACTTAGGCAATTCAATATAGGTATAATTTTCAGTATGAAGCTGCAGAGCTGTAGAATAACTGAAGAAAGCACATATAAATATTCAATCTAGTTGAACATGCACTAGAACTATTTAAATTGTGTGATTTAATCCTCAAATTCAATATTTTTACAATATTTGGGAAACAAGTCACTTTTTGTTGAGATTGTGTAGCCATATTTCCCCCATATTATGAATGTTAAACTGATTCTAAATGTACTGGGATGAAATAAAGACATATGTAAATTACATGAAGCAAAATGATGTTTCCAAGTAACTTATGAGTTTAGATTATGTTCCCAAACATTAATTGATGTTTCCACTGTAGGAGAAGGGGAGGGTAAGAAGGAGGAATAGGGATGTTGTCTAGTTTGACTCTACATAATTGAAATTCACAAAGAGAATTGACAACTTTCCATTTGTAGTGCCCAGCCTGGATCACAAATCAGTTAGTCTGAATCCTCCCATGTGTTGAAGCTTATCCATTTATAACACACTTAAATCTTGGAAATCTGCAGCTACAGAACATTAACAGCAGGTCAACAGAGAATCGCATCTGAAATTCAAAATAAACAAGAAAAAAAGCCAGTCAATCTTAGGCTCGTTAAGTGCATTTTTATTGATTGTATTTTCTTTCTTCAGCATGAATCCAAAGGACAAAAACTGGCCTTGTGGCTTTTACTCTTTCATTATCCCAACAAGAAAGGAAGGATGGTGTAAGAAGAGAAACATAAAATAGCTGTTTCTGCAAAAATGATCACCTTCCTCATAGCTTCATAATTTACTCCCAGTCCATAAGGTCCTCAGTTCCTGTGATTGCGATGATGGATGACTCCGCTTCAGCTACATCGGGCAGAGATGCTGCAATGCATCACTCTGCAGGATGTACAATAGAACAAACGGACCAGCAGGATGGAATGGCAAGTGGGTGTGCCAAGGGAATTCTCTCCAGTGGAAGAGGAGATAGTCATTCCCTGGAATTATGTAAAATGCGGCTTGTAAATATTGCTCTCATTGTGGACCTGTGCATGTGCTACCTGACAGAAAAGGGCAAGCCTGGCATAGGAGAATGCAAAAATATTTTCCACTCCAGTGCCCACGTTTTTCACATGACCAGATTTTGCATTAAACAGAGCTCTAACTCGATGCCCAGTGAATTGTTGATGATGTAAAAATATACATATATATATATAGATAGATAGATATTTAAAGATAGAGGGAAACCATTATGGTTTTATCACTGAGATTAGGTTTACTCTGAAGCTTGTAATTCAGTACTAAGGTTATGCTAAATTGTTTGGTAATACTTGCTTAAATCATATTTAAGGATTACCCTGAGCCTCTTTATAAGTCAATATTAAATTTGGACTGAATAAATTAGCATATGAAACAATATGCAGTGCATTTGATCTCTTCTGTTCATTCTGCCATCCATTAACAAAACCAGTCTGGATTATTAGGCGGGCACACTATTCCTGTACCTCCCTTATGCACCTCATATAGAAAAGAAAAATTCTAAATTTCTATACCTAATGCAGATTCTTTTAATCTGATAGATATATGCCCTATATGGAAGACTAACTATTTATATCCTAAAAGAACCTTAGTAGCTCAGGCCTCAACTCAGAGTAGTTACTATCAATTCCTCTGAGCTACTATTAACTAGCAAGATCTACTACTCCTTGTCCAGTTCTTAAAAAATTTACAGATCTATTTTGCTGAGTTAATCTTAATATTCTATTTCATATGACAACTTTTTTCCATATGGGGACTTCTTTTCTTTGTGAGTTTATCTGGTTTTGAGTTTTTTTTTTATTATTTTTAGTTTTAGTTTTTTGCAAGGTAGAAATATGCTATTTGACTCTCTTAAGAGGGTAGAGTAAAAAAAATAAAGAAAAACAAAAGAACACTTATAATTAGTATCCTAATATAATTCTAGACACCCACAGCTGTAGAGTTCTGCCACATTTAATTCATATAGACATAAAATAGACTATTGTCTGTGTGTGTGTGTGTGTGTGTGTTTGTGTGTGTTCAGGATGTGGGATAATCCATGATCTTACTTAAAGTGATTGGTTCTTAGACAGATGCAGTGACCTGTATTAAATGAATGAAACAAAGATGTGAGTACCATCCTTTACATATTAAAGCAATTTCATTTGATGTTTTTGACAGTTTTATCTTTTTGTGGATTTTAAATTTTTGACTGAGGGGTGAAATGTGAAATTAAAGGAGAGAGGGTCATCATGAAATGATATTTTGTGCATTTTTTAATTCTCAGAAAAGAGATTAGAAACTGTATTTCTGCTTGAGAATGGATGGATGATAGCTGCAGCTTCTCAGAACACAAGGTACACACTAACTTGGAGTCTTCCATTGTGCTTTATAAAATGTTCATATTTTAAAAAGGGGTTTTATGGTGAAAGAAATTTGAGACATACTTAGTGAACAAAGTTAAATGAATAGCTTTATTATAGAACTTACCTGAACCTTTTGTGTGTTCATATGCATTATGAACGTCAAGTGGGGATATTGCATAGTTCTACTCAAGTGTGGTTAAACTGGAAACTTTTGTTTTCACTTTTACAACCTATTTATATCCTGATCAACTTACATTGTGCAAACCATATTTCTAGAAAGGGTACCTAAATGCTGCAGTCATAAATATGAATGAGAATATCTGATGGATCTTACATTTGAGTCATTATGTCAGTATTTTGATAAAGTGCATTGCTGCAATTCATGAAAACTTCTCTTTGTGTCTTCCTTTTGCTTGCCCTCCTGCTGCTTTATAGATTTAGAACATTATGTGAGCTGTCTCTTGCTTTATCAGATAATCTTCCAAATGGTTGATGACCTTTGGTGACTACATGACATGTGGAAGAAATTCAAACTCCCATATAACTATAGCTGCATTGGCTATGCTTTGGAAACTAGAACTCAGTATTCTTTCCTGATCACTTTATAAGAGAAATGCATCCAATACAAGTGCAAAGTTATAAAGAGTGTGGAGTTCTAATTTAGACTGGTGATTATCAAGATACAATTTTTTCATTCAACATTCAGAGATTCAAATTTAACGAAGGATGATGTCATATTTCAATAGAATGAGGATTAGATTGATATTTAGGGAATGAGAATATAAATACTAACAGTAGTACAACTTCTGGCAGTTCATTTTCTGGACCTCAGTTTGTCCTACAGAAAATGAAGAGTATATGATTTATATATACATGAGATATTCCTGCTGTAATTAAAAATCATTTAACACAAAAATTGCATTTGTACATTTTCTTAACTTTTCACCTAAAATATAAAACTATTTTTTTAAGAAAGAGAGGGACAGTGAGAGAGAGAGAGAAAGAGAGAGAGAGAATGAGAAAATCAAATTTTATTTAGTTTTTCATGTGGCTTTCATTGCTCCAACACTTTGTTGTGTACGTGGTACTGGGGTTTGAACCCTTGTCCTCCTCGCACATGCCAGACAACCACCGTAACTGCTGAGCCACTGCTCCAACCCAACATTTAACTATTAATATATAGAAATAGACTATATGATCATGTTTATTAAGTGAAACCTACTGTATGAAGGCAATATTTATATCCTACATTTAGACTCAAATTATTGTTGGTTAAAATATCAGCTTTTTAATACAAATTGGATGAGGAGACCACAGCATATTATTTTTAGCATGTGTTCATCTGTAGAAATTTTTCTCCATCAAAATACTCTTTAGAGTAATAGATTCAGAATTCAGTTGCATATCTTTCAGCACATCAATCTAGCAACACAATGCTTTTCTAGTGCTTTTTTGTTTAAAGAAGAATGTGTACCTACTTGTTAGAAATCTTGGCACCCTCCCTCCTCTGTATGTAGAAGATATAATAGCTTGACATTAAAAGACTTAGCTTCAACAAAATATACCCATTAACTGTCACAGCTTGGCAAAGAAAAAAGGGTATGAGAAAGAAAAGTGTGAGTTCATGAGAAGAACACAAATTAAGCCTTTTAAAATGCCTTTGGTTTAACTACCTATGTTTTATCCATTGTTCAGTAAAAGACATTAATTAAATTTTTTTATGATTCATTGCTATCTTTTTAATTTTAAATACGTGTCAATTGTACCCTCTTAACATACACGCAAAGTGCTTTATACCATTAAAATATTTTAAGGAAAAATATGATCTTGAATGTTTTAAAGCTATACTTCAAATTTTTCTCTTAAAAACTTACTGTGACAAAAAAAGATTAAAATGTTTGCAACTTCTCTGTCTTATGAGAGAAGGTTTAGAGCAAACTTAAATCTAAAAACAAAGGTTTCATCTTGAAATGAGTAGAAAAATATTTTCATTTTTATTTGTTTTTTGTGAAGAAAAAATATCTTTTATTTTGCAAAAGGAAGGAAACATTTTTCTTCCTTTGTTGGACCCCTGTGGGTCTGTTCAGGTTCTTATTTATCATTTCACTTTGACATCATAGAGGCAAAATTATCCAGATTAGAGTCCAAAGAAAGCTTGTTGAAGATGATCAGGATTCAGTTATGGCTTTAGGGCAAGCAGATGGACTCCCCAGAGCATGGAGACACTGAGTCTTGTTCTACCTGCAGGCACCAAAGCAGGTATGGGCTGTTGATGGGGCTGTTGCAAATGGCCAGTCCCACAGGTGATGCTAATTAAGGAAGCTCAGGAACTAGGAAGATGTACACAGTTCATTGCTGACGGTGGAGTGCCAAAGGTTAGTGAAAAGCAGGATTGTCTTCTGGCCCAGGGAAGATAAGAACACAAAGGGCACAGGAAAGGATTTGAATACCAGCACTTATCAATGTGGCTTTTAAACTACATAATTCAGCAAATAGTGAAATGCTTTTAGCAGTAAAATTGGGAGTCTTTTTATGAATGTACTAATTTATTAACATCAATTTGTGTTACCGTTAGTCTCCTTTTTTCTATCTTGAAGAATATCAAAAATTATACCAACCTCAAATAAACAATAATTAAAATAGAAATGAAATATATCATGCCATTATGCATCATTTTATGTAGTGTGACTTTATATCCACTTTGGGAATAATTCTTTTAATTTCAATAGGCTTCATATTAAATATATTTTCCCTGATTTACCAGTTACTTGAAAAATATATTTTAGAGGCGTGACTACTAAATTCCACAAAACAATGTAATCACATCTTTTCACATGATGTTCAAATGACTAATTTTATACATTGTAAACCTGAACTCATGTTAAATTTGTTGTCCATAGCCTTGAATTTTCAATATGCAACTTTATGTTAATTGTATTACATTTGCTTTGAATTAATGTTAAATTACAAAGGAGCTAAAGAGCAATGAAATTTAAAATTAGTAAGCACATTGTTTGAACGTTACAGATTTCAGCATGGTTTTCCATAGAGCCGCTCATTGACGGTAAACAAGTCATAGATCACCTGGAGTGTAGGCGTGATATAATTGGTCATTATAAAATTTAATTAGTGTCAACTTTGTTTTTGTTATCTTTTGTTACTCAATTCTCTATCCTAATACAAAATGGCTTAATACCAGAACTGTTTTATTTGCCTTAAATTTTCTAGGTCAGGAAATAAGGAGGTAGGTGTGCATGACTGGGAATTTCCTCTGTTCCAAGTATTTTCTGGGGCTGAGCTTTTGGCTGTGTTCAGCAGGGTTATCAGCTAGGGATCAGGGTCAGTCACAGTGCCGTGGAGCTAGCTGGTGAATGGAATTCATTCACCTAAGTGTTGTTTCAACTTGAATGGCTGGGACAGCTGAGGGCTGGCTGGGCATCTCTCCCTCTCTCTGTTGTTTACGCAGCAGAATAGCTGAGGACTCAGAGGGATTAGAAACTAAATATAAAACCTGTGCAAAAGAATTACAAGGTGTCATTTCCATCACATTCTATTGGCCAAAGTCAGTCACCAGTCAGGGCAGCTTCAGATACAGGGAAAAATAACATCCGAAGCTACATGAGAGAATGGAATGGCAGATATTATTATGGCCATCTTTACAAACACAATCTGAAACAATTTAATATCTTTTGGTTTGCTACCACAAATTTCTCCATATTTTATGAAGCCACCTACCTAGATAAATCGGAAGGGACTCTGCAATAATAAGATTTGTTTGGAAATAGCAGAGCATTGAAAGCAGGGGTATGCCTGCCCTAAGAAACAATGAGCCTATTCAAAGAGATTGATGCAAGGGGAAGTTTTTAAAGACAAAAATGAGGAGGATTACCTCAGATATTTGAAAACAATAATCCCTGATCACAAGGGTTAATAACAAGGGTGGCACCAGTCCAAAGTTGAACAGTTGCTGGGCAGATGACCTTGTAAAATTACTTTCTGCATAAGTTTGTGGGGGCCTCTGTGCAAGTTAATGGTTGTGGCATAGACTTTTGTGTTAGTTTCTATTAGGCAACAACAATTCATAACCCTTCCTTCATAACGTCCTGGCTGTGTTTACTTTTTGTTAGAGTTCACCCCCTAGGTGACTTCATTTTTAAAAGCTTTCACTTTTCTTTCACAAAACTAATGTTAAAAATTATACCTTACGGATGTTATGTCTTAAAAGAGAGGAGGTACATACCTTGTGGTAATTCCTTGTTAAATGTATAAATTTCAAATCATTCTGAAATATAGTTAAATAGGGATTCAACATCGGCACTCTCATTGTCCTGAAGTAATGCAGCCAGAGCCATTTCAACAAGAAACACATGTTCACTGTTCAAAAACGAAATCTCACTGCACCTGGCCTCTCAAGGAAATATGAGCTGTAATGACTGAGATAAATGGTTATGGGTAAGAATTTTCATCTACCATTTAGGTATAGCTCCTACATGCAAACTATTGACATCTTGCCAGATCCTACTGTGGCCTCATTTCATGGCACTTGAAAGAGGTCCTTTCAAGAATTTTCCAGAAAGGTGTCACTGAAACCATAGACACACTAGATTTCCTAAAAAACCTAAAGAGAGTAACTTCCATACACAAAGGGTGAAAACATTTTAGCTTAGGTAGAGATTTTTGCAAATAATAAACAATGAACAGTAATAAATAAAAAAGTTATTTTAAAAAGAGTGTGATGTTCCTTTGTTTCAGCGTTAACACTTCATTATTAAAACAATGAAGTTTTGAGGGGTAAAATCTTGGTCAGACTAAAAAACATATAAATTGTCTAGCCAGCATTCTAGATCTGAGTCCTTGGGATTTTCTGCTGTACCATATTCTCTTGCATATCTTAGTCCTTTTTCTCTTAGTCAAAGATCTGCAAATTATGGCCTGTTTTTGTGGATTCTGTAATACAAAAAATTTTAGTTTTTTTTTTTATTTGTAAGTTGTTAAAGAAATGAAAAGAGGAAAAAGAGGGTTTTTTTTGTACAAAATTTAAATTTTGGTGCTTATAAATACTTATTATAGTCCTCCCTTTTCATTTGTATATTTCTTGTGACTGCCCACAACAATGGTATGATTGATTCATCTGACAGAACTCCATTTAGGCTCATAGCATTGGAAATATTTATCCATCTGGCCCTTTGAAGAAGTTTCCTTCCTTTCACCTCGTTTTCTCCTCACTTTGAACTATTATCTATTTGTTTTTCCCAGCTCTGCCCTTTGTTTTTCTCTCTCTCTCTCTCTCAGCAGTCTTTCCCTCTCCCTCTCTCTCTCTCTCTCTTCCTTTTTCTCTTACTATACTTCCTCTCAGACTTCCCTGTTTTTATGGTGCCATTGATGCAGGATATTGAGATGAGGCCAGATTCTCTACTCCTGCTGGCTGATGAAGTTGGGATGGCTGCAGAATTCTGTGGCTAAAGTAGCCCTTTTCCACTGTTTGCAGCTATTCTTAGTAAAAACTGGGAGTTTGGACTGGCTACGGGTTTCTGCAGCTGAAATACTGCTAGCAGCTCCCCAGCTAAGAGCTGAGTTTTTCCTCACCACTGTTGAGCAGTGTAACACAGCTCTTGGTGTGGAAGCACATCCCGGGAATTCAGCACCGCTCTTCTTCTGGGTTCTTGTCTCACAAATCTGAAGAATAAAATCCATGGACAATCATGAAAGGGAAGAGTAAAAGGAGTAGGATTATTTAAGGTAGGAGGGCAGAATCTCTGCAAGGTGGAGGGGTACCTGGAAGCAGGATACCCTCCTATGTGTGTTAGGCCAGGGGTTATATTAATTTGGGGTATGAGCCTTGATTAAGATTCATGTAAAGCAGGCATTGAGAAAAGCACCAAACCACTGGTTAAACTATGCAAAACTTCAATTGAAACTGTGCACCAAAACCATGGTTAAAATATGTGCAAAACAGGTAGCAAAGCATTTCCAGTTCCCATCTGTGTCCACCCCCACTTCTTGCTTTTCTAGCCTTTGGGACAAAGAAGGTGCTCCCACAGGTGAGCTTCATGGTCTTTTGCATTTGAAAGCATACGCATTAATCTCTCTCTACCAGTTAGGTTCTAGGTGTGGTTGAATGACCGCCAGGGTCCTGACTATCTAGTCATTTTACTATCTCTTCTAATCTGTATCACCAAACCCTTCCCCAATTTTTCCTTTGACTTCTGAATATGTCCTATGGAAATTTCTTTACAGCTATTCTAAAAACTTTGTCTAATTGATTTTTCAAAGTGGCTTTTAACCCCATTAGTGCACATTTGTTTCCTTGTCATATATATGGAAACATTCAATCAGCAGAATCTTTGATATTGAACCATTCCATATTAAAACAAAATAAAAAATGAACATTACTTGCATGTGCGCTCTAAGAATACCATTCTCTCCCCTCTCTAGGGCTTAGCTGGAATGTCTCCTTTCTAGCAATGTCTGTGCTTACCACTCCATTTGAAGTTACACAGGCCTCCACACTTCTTTTCTCTTCCATTTTAGTTTTCTCCACTGTGCCTATATTTGAAACCTGTAACATAATCTACTCATTTAGATATTATCTCTTCCATTAGAATATGAGCTTTATGATGTCATAGATTTGGAACAGTTTTGCTTATTCTTATATTCCTATTACCTGGCCCAAAACAATCTCTCAACCAGTATTTCCAGAATAAATTAAAGAATGAATTAAAGAATGAATTCTATGCACACATTCCAAAGTCTTAATGAAATAAAAAATTTACTTAAATTGAAGCCAATAATTTTAAAGTCATTTTAAATGATAAGAATTTAGACCAAGAAGTCTCCATATATTGTAAATAAAGTGTTTATATTTTGTAATAAAATAAAATTATATGAAATATTTTATTGAATTAGTTGATGTGTTTGAGGGACAAGACAATGCTTTAAGATCCACTCACATTTTGAATACCAAGAAGTAGGGAAAGGGGGCTGGAGGGGTGGCTTAGTGGTTTGAATGCTTGCCTAGCTTGCATGAAGACCTGGATTCAAACCCCAGAACCACATACACAAATAAATGCTGAGAAAATGAGGGCCCAGATGAATCATAAATAAAATCTGTTCTCTCTCGCTCATTCTCTCCCTCTTTCTTAAAAAAAAAAAAAAAAATAGGGAAAGAAATGACTGTGGCGGGCGGCACCTGGGGGCCACGCCACGCAGGCAGCTTTAAGATGGCAGCTGGCCAAACCAAGTCAGCTGACTTCGTGCTGTTCCTGGTTCGTATGCTTGCAATATCTGAGTGGGACAATCAATAGGAGCCGGCAGCAGAGTTTTCTTCCTCGTAGCAACAACCTGCTGATTGGGTTACTTTCGCTATATAAGCGGTACAACTTCTTGAATAAAGCGCGCGCGAGCGAGCTCCGCAAGCAACCAGAGTGTACGTGTCGTTATTGCCGCCTCGCTGGTCGAGCACGACAAATGACAACCATCAATAGTTAAAAGAAACGGTTTCAGTCTTATAGAAAAATTGAAAGAACAATAATAAGAATATTATTTCCTAACCCACTATCCTAAAAATTTTCTTATAGTAAAAAGATTCAGGGGCTGGAGCACCGGCTCAGTGGTTACTGTGCTTGCCTGGTATGTGCAGGTTCAAACCCCAGCACCACATACACAACATAGTCTCAGAGCAACAAACGTCACATGAAAACCTAAATAAAATTGATTCTCTCTATATCTCTCTCTCACTGTCCCTCTCTCTTATAAAAAAAAATCCACTTAGGAAGTAGGCATTGCATTTGCTTGTCTGGAACAACTTCTCTATTCTTCACTGGTACCATGACCTTGGTGACACTTTGAAGTTTACAAGCCAACTATTTAGTACAATGTCCCTCTTTGGGTTTTGCTCATGTTTTTTAATCATTAGAATCAGATTATGAATCTTTGGCTGGACTATGATGTAAATTATGGTATTCACTAACCATTCCATTTCGTTAGATATAATGATTTCAACTTTACCTCTTGTTGCTGATGATATACTTCAGTTACTTATTTAAGATGAAATCTTTTAGCCTCTTCAAAGTAAATTTATATATCCTCCCTCTTTGATTAGCAAGAATTTGTGGAAATTCAATGGAAGTATTCCAGTTCGCATTTTTTCAATAAAATTTCAGTTATTTCATTTATGTAATCTATCAACACGAATTTGTGGTTTCCTAATGGATTCATTAAGTCGTATCTGACACTATTCCTATTCGTTCTGCTAACTTCATAGGTCCCCCATTTGTCCAGTGGAAGCCACTCTAGTTGGCTTTGCCATGATCTTGTTGTTGCCCTCACTCTGAGTGCTTTTTGGTGTAACAGCATACACCAAGTTCATCTTGTGTATTCCTTTTCCTACTATTTTAGTCATCTTTTTCACTGCTGAGTCCAAAAGACCTGACAACAACAATTAGAGGAGGAAAAGTTTATTTGGGGTTCACACTTTCACAGGTCTTAGTCCACAGAAGCCTGGCTCCATTCCTTGGATCTACAGAAGGCACATCAAGGCAGAAGGGTGTGGCAGAGGAAAGCACCTGAGAACATTGTGCCCGGAAGCAAAAAGAGAGAGTTTCTCTTAACAAGGACAAAACATATACCCTGAAGGCATACCCCAGGTACTCACCTCCTCCACCCACTCCCTGCCTGCCTACAACTACTACCAACTTAATCCCTATCAGAGGATTATTGCAAAATTAGTTTCAGGCTCTCAATACCCAATCATTTCACCTCAAACTTTCCTGCATTCTTTCACGTATGAGCTTGTGGGGGACATCTAATATCTAGATCATAATACCTATTAAGGTCTTATTTCCATCATTTCTTTGAATAATTATTGTTTCCAGGTATTTTCAGTGGACAGATGAGAAAATGTATGTATGTCAATATTAGAAATAGAGAGAGAAAAGGAGAAAAGTTTTCTAATCCATCCCATTTTTTTCATCCTCCTGCGAGCCTGTGCATGTCCAGCAAATGTTTATTATTCCGTAATTGGGAAACAATTTGTTCTCTTAGAGCATTCATAATAGCAATTACTCACTCTCGAAGTAAAGGTGAGTAGCCAATTTCACTTTCAATTAACCAATTACCCCATGGTTTCCTTTGCCATGCTTGAGCCCTTGTGTTTTTAAATACTGTTTGTACTGCATCTTAACCATCCAGAGGGAGGTCAGGGACAAATTTTCAAACATTGGATTAATTCAGTTGAGGAAGCACATAATTTTTTCTATAATAGAGACTGATATTTTAAAAATGGAAAAGGCACAATTATATTTTTCTTTTTAGTCAAAAACACAGAAACCCCACACAGTAAAGTGCAGAGTTGCAGAGTGAAGTTTCAATGTCACTGCCTTTAACTCACTGACTTGTGCAAGGGCTCTCATTTCATAGATCAGTTGTTGCAATGTCCTCACTAAGCAGATTTTAAGAGATGAATAAAAGTCTTACACATTTCTTCTATATTTTTTGAGGTAAATATAGGCATAGATAGATGACAAATATAGATAAATATACAGGTCAAATTGAAAGGGATGTTTGCTAGATTTTAAGTGTTCTTTTTTTCATGATGTATTTTGCATGCAACTAAGATACTTCATTTCCATAGGCGTTCCAACTGAACTACACAATTAAAACAATTGAAGCATAAGATAAGAATAACTGTGCTTTTCTTCTCCCATCCCTGTGCCCATAATGATGCAACCTAATCCTCTCCACAGATCCCTAGCCCCTCTCAGTTGTAAGATTTAGATCTCCATTTCAGTAACATAAAATGACAATGAAGGAAGGACAGACACACTGTGGAAGGTAACCCTTTAAAAAGCTGCCTTGATCAGTGATGACTCTTCCTTTACCAGAGAAAAGTGGGATTTGATCGACAGTTCTAGAGAAGCATTCCAGTGGGTGGGTAGCATAGCATAGAGAGAATTTTTTTAAACATTACAACAATGGAGAAGAGGAAAATATGAGATATTCTTCAAAAACTTCATACTTTGCTCTATTTCACAAGAATTAAAAACATTATGATTTTGGTTGAGAATATTCAAGACAAACAATTTTGTTTAAAGTTCATCCTTGCTTCTCATTTCATAAAATTATCAATGAGTCACTTTGTAACCATAAAGATAGAAGAGACTTCAGAAATTGTCTGATCAGGTCAGCTTTATTGAACAAAAAGAAGTTCTGTTTCCCACTGCTTTGCACCTGAAGGAAGATGTTCAGATTCTCTCTTTTCCTCCAAGTAGTTTTGGGAAACCCCATCTTTCCATAGATTTAAGCATAGCAACAGAATGAAACCTTGTTCCTGACTTTGAAAAGTCTAAAATCAAATGTGAGAGACAGGCATATAAATACTCAATAATTTACCACCAAAGATTGTGTTGAGTGGTAATAAAGTAATTAAAACAAAGAAACAGTAAGAATATCAGGTACTACAACCAGTTTCATGGTAGTGACACATATGACTTTGTGCATGTAGAGTTGGTAGAAAGGTGTTCTTTGAAGGATTAATATAGATGAAGAGTCTTCATTTTAATGCAGAATACAGGAGTAGAGACACAAGAATGGTGAAAAATGCAAAAATTGTGTGAAAACATTGAATAAACATTCACTGAATTCCTTTCAAGCACCCTTGTTACAGATTTAAAAATCTTTGGTAATCTTTTCCATGAATCTAGGAGAATTCTGCTTTGACTTATAGACGCTTGCTTTGACTAATAGAACATAGCAGAAATTATGTAGTGCTGCTTTCTAGGCCTTAAGAGAGAGGTTGTTTCTAATTTCTGATTTTTGGAATATCTGTTCTTAAAACCCAGCTCCTATACTGTAAAAAAGCCTAAGCAAGATGTAGAGGAGCTCTTGCAGGGAGGAATTAATGAACAAGTCCCCGTGGGTTCCAGTGCCCACTTGGTAGCCATGCAAGTAAGCCATCGTGGGCAGGTATTGCCCAGCCCCAGTTGAAATAAAGCAGAAACAACTCCACCAATTCCTATCTGTCCATGAATACTGATTCATAAGCACAAGATTATTTTTGTTTTAAGCTACCAAGTTTGGGGCTAATATGTTGCAAGAGCAAGATGATAGAACAACTTTCTACTTGCCAGAACTATATACGAAGCTCACTGTGTGTAGGAAAAACACTGACAAATAATAGCGCTGTTTTTGGTGCTTATGAAACAGTGCAGTGAGGCTGGAAATGGGGTGGAGGAGAGTGGGATGAAAGTAAGTTTACTCATGATTATATTAATAATGATAGCTTAAGACATAATCTTAGAATTTATTAAAAATATTAGATGTAAATAAATGCTGAAGTTTTCTTAAGGGGAAAATCATGCTTCAAATTAATTGAAAAGGGAGCTGAACCATGGCCCTAACAGGCTGCGTTTAGGGCAAGAAAGATTTCAGGCCTAGATTTCTATTTCCTGGAGCTCAGATAACCGATTCCAGGAAGGCCACTAGAATAATTAGCTTACCACATGAGTCAAGATTAGGACTGGCCTTTGGCAAACAACTGATCAGGAGCTGACAAGCCAAGGCCTAACATTCCAAACCATCCATGCCAATATGTTAAGACCTGGGTACCCTAAGCCAATGGAAACGTGCCAAACCATGTATATTGAAAGATCAGCCAATCATGTACTTTGCTTTGTTCAAATTTCCCACTCTACATTGAGGCTCATAAAAATCCCGCTGAATCAAGACTCGGGGCTCTCAGCCAGTACCTGTTACGGCAGTGAACCCTGTGAGCCCAAGCTCGAGCTTGCAATAAAGGCCCTCTTGCTTTTGCATGGGAGACAGCTCCCTGGTGGTCTTCGGGGGATCTGTAAACTGGGCACAACATAATGAAAGCAGTGTTGATATTTAGCTTCAGAGGGAGACAGCAACACTGAAAATGGATTTACCGTTTATGAGACCTGAAGCTCATGCAGTGCAAAGTGCATTGGAAAGAAAAGTTAGGTCTGAGGGATAGATGCTCTTACATCTCCACAAGGGCAGAGATGTTACTTGTTTTTGTAATTCCTAAAATTTCCTTGAGGAGTATCTGGTACAGAATAGGTGCTGGTACTTCTCTGCAGAAGAAATAAATTAAAGAGCATAAATAAATGTGACAAAAGCCAAGGAATTTTAGGAAAGTTACTCTTCCACTTGGTTCAGCCTGCCTTCCCTCAGCCCCAAGTGAAACATAAGATGGCCAAGCTACTGCTCTCTGTGCCTTTCTTGCAAAGACAGGTCCATGTGCTGTTTTTAAAATATATAAAGGGAATGCTTCACTTGAAAATGTGTTCATCCAAGGTGAATTTATCCAAAAGCGTGACTCTGGAAGGCATGTAAATACTTACAGCTATGGTACATTTGATTTCTTACTCGCTCAGAAACTTACCTATATTTTGTTTTTGTGTTTGTTTATTTAATATACTTAAGGAAATGTACTTGTAGGTTGTCCTACAGGTGAAGTATATTAAAAAGTGTAAATAAACCTCTATTCACACTTTCCCAAGAGGAAAGGGCTAAAAGATTCTAGCAATATCCAAAACATGTGTATATGAATGGATCACCTATATGTCATTATAAAATAATACATGGTCTAATGGAATCGTCATTCTTGGGCTAAAATATTCTCCCCTTCATCAAATTTACTTGATAGCACATTTGGTGAGCAAAATACAGTATTCTTTTATTTGATAAATATACATATAAACATTAGAATAGGATCCATATTCACTCAACTCTAATAATTCTACATGATTAAAATAATAACAACAGCAGCAGCAACAACTGAAAAAACTCGTAAAATAAGCTTAACTATTACTTAGATTCAATAATTAAAATAGAGGAAACCAAAAAAGACCAGACAGGAAAATAGTGTGTTAATTTTGTAGTCTTATACAAAATTCATTGTAATTAATTTTTAGTAATCCACCAAACACTTGTGGAAGGTCAATGAATTTAATGTCTTTTTAAAAGTGTACATACACATATTTAGTTTTTAGATGGAATGAGGTGATATCCATTGTATCTGGTAGCCAAATGCCAAAAATGTTCAGTGATTATTGATTTATCTATTCATATAGCATTGAAATGAGATTTCATGACATAATTCATCTGAATGTTCATTCCTGTGGAACAGTGCTTTCCACAGATAGTAACAAAACTTGGAACAAAATAAAATGGTAACATTACATACATTTTCTATTTCTTCATTTTTCCACCTCTGGAAATGGTCGCAGGATCATTTTGTGACAGATTAATATCATCCATAATCCTAAATTGCTAAGAATAAAAGTGTTAGATTTTTTTGGTTAAGTTGCCATAAGGACCAAATTTATTTATTTAACCAGTTCCCTGGAGTAGCAACTGATTTTTCATTTTACAGCATACGTATCACATTTCCATTTATTTTGCCCCAATTCTAGTTCTTTCCATCCTACAGTAGTAAGCATGAGGAAAATGTAGATGCATATGGATATAATTGATTTGAAAACTACTTTTTTAAACATTTGGGAGATTTTCAAAATCAAAATCATATTTGCCAACTGATCTTTTCCCCCTATATTTTAAATCCATGGGCAAATTGAAAGAAACTTGGTCCATATGCTAGTTCAGAGTCGCTTATACCAAAGTCCTGAAAATTCTTTTTATAGCTATTTGACACTTAAGAAGCTTTTAAATTAAGCTTCTCTTAAATTTTATATCTTTCAAAACACACTCTGTTCCCTATCTCCACTCACCATGTCTTCCTACCCAAGTAAAGATCAGATATAATTTAAGGCCTATAAATTAGATGCCTTCGGTCTATCAACAATGATTAAGCAATAAAGGAAAAATGCATTAATTTCTTTTCTTTTTTTCTCTAGTTTTTTCCATTTGCTTAAATATCAATACGCAACTTCCAAAAGATTTTTCTTTTTATCAGGATCAATAGTGTGAGGAATAATTTTTTTTTGCATTTGTGATTTTATACTTCCTGCACAGCACATTAAGTACATGGGCTTTTAAGAACTTTTGGTAATTACAAATAATGCATAAATCCTGTGTAGCAAAAATGACGTAAAAATGCATAAAGAAAAATAATCTTTCCATCTTCTACCTTCTCCGATACCATCTGTACTGAGTTAGTGTTAAAGGTGATGTATGTATCCTTTTCACCTTTGGAAGATGGAATTGTTGAAGTACAATTTTTGTCCAGGTACAACTGTATATGACTTAGGCCCTCAGATCAGGATTTTTAAATGGAGGGAGGAGGAGAGCGAAGAGCAAAAATTATTTACACATACACTAATAGAAGAAAGGGGTTCAGTAAGAGATCCCCTCTCTATATTACATCTGAACTCCTGACCACTTAGCAATCCCAAGCACACACAAATAATAAAGGGACAAATACTTTGGGAATGTAATGTGTGAAGGTGAACATGTGATTGTTACTATTAGATAATTTTAGGTTTTTTTGTTTTTCCAAAGAAATACAGACAAGCTTATACTATTCCATCAACTTATAAACTCGATAATATTCTAACTTGTTATAATGTCCTATTAATAATAATTAGGTCCATCTATGGTGCCCAGTGTTCCTGAAATTTTGATATTGATTCACTCATTCTGCTTTTCTGTGACAATAGTAATTTCGCATTCTATACATGAGGTCTGTAGACATTGATTGAATATGTGGTATCCAGGGAACATATTCTTAGAAGGAATTTGCATTAGTTTGTGAAATACAATATTCTGAAAAATTACAGAAAGGGGATATACATAGAAGAATAGGGTAAATCTTATACTCTAAATTAATCAAGTCATCCTCACTCCTACTAACAAAAAGTCTACTCTCTGATATTAAAAAATGCACATATATATACGTAGTCAACTGTCTGAAAATAAGTTACTTTCAAGAAATTCAGAATTGTAATAACAAATATATATTTTAAATTATATACATTTCAATAATATATTTTATAGCTATAAGTGTTAAATATCCAGATACAGGGATGTTTATCCAATGTTTGACTATTGTCTGTTGTGTTTATAAGTGATGGCCTCACTTTTGCTCTTTGCAAGAACATTATCTCAGCACAGTGCTACATGTGGATTGTTAGTTCTTCTATCACACGTGTGTATGATGACACAGCACAGAACTATGTTGAATAGACATGTATGTGCACACAGCAGCATTGATGCTAGGGTGGACAGCATCTTGGGTTTCATAATTTGTATATCTTTATTTCCAATGCACAATTATAAAATCTTGCTGTTGGAAAAATATTTGAATGGCTATCAAATCTCTGCCTCTTCTCTTGAAGATACTCACCTACTGCTTTGGTTCATTGTTGGAACTGTAGCTCTTCTTTAATTTTTGATGGGTTGAAACTGATCTACATTTGCTGTCTTTCAATATGATTCTATCATCAGAATTTTGCCCTTCAAACTCTTATTTTGGTTAGCTTTTATTTCCTTTTTATTATTATATTTCCTGAAAGACAAGTATTGTGGGAAAAAAATCAACTCTTTGACCAAAACTTTCTGGTGGAAATCTGAGGAAAATAAGAAATTTAAATATTTGTTCACTAAAGTTAGATTTTGTAAATGCCAGAAACTTATTTTCTTCTGTGAACAAAGTAGTTAGAATCTGTAGGGGAAAAAATTCATTTCACATTTTATCAAAATTTAAATCCTCAATAATCCCAACTGTTTTGAAATGTTAAAATTTTGAGGATCAAAACATCATTACCATCATTTCTATTTTCAGTAAATATGAAGAATGCAGCACAATTATACTCAAATCAGCTTGAAGAGTTCTTCCCCACTCTAATTCAGTTTTTAACCTCTAGACATCTTATGGCCACTTAGTGGATCTGATGTGTCCGGTGGCTAACCATACCTGAAGATCAGGTGAATATTGGCTCTTACTTTATCATGTTTCTTATTATTTTCATTTTTCACAGTTCTGAGGACCCAGCACAGGGCTTCACACACACTACGTGATTGCTCAACCATTAAGCTATATCCCTAGTCCTTGTTGTATGCGTATTCTGAAAAAAAAGATCAACAGTCCTATCATTCTGTAAAACTATAATGCACTAATTTTAAAAAAAGTAAAAAAAAATCAACATTGTATGAATAATTCTGAATTCCCTTGGGATACTTGTTGCCAGACTTTAATAATAAAAATGAAAAGTGTCCAGAATTTATTGAGAACTTATTATGTTCCACACTCTGAACTAAGAATTTCATCTGAAAATTTTAATTTAAGGCTGCTCCCCAGTGTATGGGACACATATATTTTTTTGTCCACTTTTAAATAAGGGGATTAGGCTTAAAGAGGCAAAATAACTTGACTAAAATCACATAGCTAATAAATTTTGGGAAATTCCAATGTTTAAAACAGTTAAAATTCCAGGGCTGTCTATTATCTCTGTACCCCATTTTGGAATGGTTCACCTATAGATAAATAACCACAATATTTTTCTTATCAAAATGGCTCCATGATATTTAGTAAAAATAAAGAAAATATGATCAGTGTGTGGAAGTTGATTATTAAAATGTTTTGGTATTGGTTTATTCTGATAAAGATGCCATTCCAATGAAAGAAGTAACCAATACAGGAAACTGAATGATGTATACAAGAATCCCTTGTGCTATGTTCACAACTTTCCTAGAAATTTAGGATTTTTCTTTAAATAAAATCTCTATATTAATGATTGGCTTTAGATATATATGGCCAACCCATGTTTAAACCCTACATCTTACCACCATGGGACATCTTACTACCATGTCTGTTTGCTAAAGAGAGATATATCTCCTCTGAAACAATGTGAAAAAAATAAAACTGTTCTGTTTAAATACACTCATTAATGTCAGGAGCAATTATTACATCTTTTCAAAATCCATGATATTGTAAGTATTGTGTAAAAATATGAAAGCAAATTAGTCAAAAGAAAAATGTTTAGAAACATATTACCTGAAGATAGAATCCATCTATACAAATGTGAGCATATAATCTACCTTGGACATGGCGGGAAGAGTCATAATATTAAAAAGTCACATGACAAAACCTGATGAAATTTTCAGTTTCAAGCATTAAGGTCATGGTTTATAAATATGGAAGAAAGTAGAACAAAAGCTTTAGAAGGAAGATATGTACAAATACAGAAAAATAAACATCCAGTTTGAATCCTTGGGATTATGTCAATAAAGTTCAGAAAATGAGTGTATGTTTTTTAAGAATAGCTGTAAATCCAGAAATTGTCAGATTGACAGAAAAGAAATTATTTGTGCAATAATTTATAGTACACTGGGTGAAATGAGAGGGATTTCAGAGCATAAACTTTCCCTACTGAAACATATTTTGCCACTTTAAAAATACAAGGTGTTTTGAGAATGTATTAGGACAATTATCAACAACACACCAATAAATCATAAGCACTCTAATAGTCAAATTAAAACCAATTTTTATAGAATTCATTGGAAAGTATTCATTCCTTTGCTTTAAATGATATATGGGTGATCATATTTTAGTGCTATTCATCTTAAAATGTAAAGTAAATTTAACATACACCCAATTCTTGTTTTCCTTTTCCATTTAATAGAAATTCCAAAAGACCACTTTCTTTCAGAGGAAAACTTGTTGAAACAATTACCTTATAAGGACTAGAAATCCTGAGGGATTAGTTATGGACAGAGCTTTCCACTTTCTAGGTCACTGAATGGAATCTGAAATCAAGCCCACAGTGAAAAAGGGTATTATCAGAAGAGCCTGTTAAATGACCTTTGTCAAATGGTCTCAGTGGGAGACAGGTTTCCTGTTGCTGACCATCTGGGTTAATAAGCAAAACCACAAAAGGGTATGATCGCCCCTAAAAATGATCTCTAGAGATTTGGTTTAGGCAAAACATTGTAGGTGCAGAAAGTCCACGGTTCAGGGTTAGCAAAATTTCTCTTTCCCACTTTTTCAACATAACTCCCCCTCCACATTTTTGCCTAAGCTTTATGAAAAAGATCTTTATCGTGAAGACGGTTCAAGGAAATGGGGAATTATAACTTCTGCTACGGCAAAGAAAAAATAATTTTTCTTGAGCTATTACAATTAATGCAATGGAAAGGGTGATACATCAAAAACCTACATGTGAAAGAGAAAATGTGTGTATTAGTTACACAGACTTTCAAATTGTGAACAAAAATGCCAAACTTATTTCAAAATAGCTTCAGATTGCACAGTTTCAAAAGTTGATCTTCCTCTTTGAGGCGAGTTAGAGCCATTGTCAAGACACGTCTAGAAAAGTCTGTGGGGCTAGAGAAGTTTCTATAATGTGGGATTAGAGAAATTAGGGAGAGCAGTGGGGCCAAGGGCAAAATGAAAGATGGAATGGAATCAAATACTTTTCTTTTGTCAATGTAATGGATTGCTTTCATAACCTGAGGATGAAACTGAAGCATTCTATTTACTATTGAGTGTGGTGTAGAAAACTCATGCAGCCATGTTGGGGAACGGAGCAGTCTCTGCAGCTCTGCTGGTCTTTCCATCATCAAGTGGAAACAAATCCAAGGCACGGTTTCTGTGACTTATTTTGGCCACAATCAATATGGAGACTTGTGTCTGGTATTCAAATCATCTTTCTACGAAGCATACTAATTTTAGCTAAGCTCCTTCTTTGAAAAATGTGCTTTAAAAAAATTAGAGCTGCTATACAAAGACTTGAGAGTGAGATGGGAAAAGAGCCTGTGGTTGATGAAATGCAAATGAAGCTTGGCTCAGACAGCTGGCTGCTTTAGGATGACATGGGTGATAAATGGTTCTTAAAACATGATCAGGCATCAGCCTTCCAATTCTGTGTCAGTCTGGCAAAAACAGCAGTATTACTAGATGCTTCCTTTAATTAATGCAACACTACTGCATTAGTCCAGACACTGCCGATAAATGGGAAGGAATTGATATCAGAGGTAATATCAGAAATCTTTCAACCTTGAAGCTGGGCTGTGTTGGCCAAAAGCTGCAGTATCGTAAAAGGTTTAATTGTATTTGTAATGTACCAGTGCACCATGGCAAAAATGGGGAGATAGTGTAGTTGGGACTGGGAAAGGCTGTGATAAATGAGAAAGAATGAGTGATCACACAGCGAGAAGGAGTGTGAAAACAGACAAAGGACAAGCAAATACAAAAGGGGAAACAAGCCACCACTGTAATTTGAACAGGAAGAACTAGCAGGACTTTGAAATGGAAAGGAGCATAGTAATTATTTGGTTCTTTGAGAGTTGAAAGACGCACATAGCAAGGAAACAATTCATAATACCCCAAAATACAGACAATTATGCTTTATAGTAATGTATATAATTTATCTTAGATCCAATCATATATATTATTGGAACGATGTCTGAGAAATACCTTTAAACACACACACACACACACAAACACGCACATGCACATGCACACATACTATAGATGTCTTATAGAAAATAAATCTAGGTTTAGCTACCTATCAAAAACACAACATTTCTGCTGGCTTATATTTCCACCTGAAAATCAACTTAAATCTTTCAGATGGCACTAATATTACAAAATCTACTATATTAAGATAAGATTTTATTAAAATGGGTAAACCATTAAATATCATTTAGTCAGTAAGGCACTAAATAATTCTCTGAAACAAGCAAATGACATAAGCATTGGCCTTGATTCTCACAATGAACCAAGTAAGAATTCCCCCCAAATCATGTCTTTCTTCCCATTTGTTAATTACAGTCACTACAAACACAACTACAAATGTGATTACACCTACAAACTGCCTCCTCTTGACACAGCATCTCTTTTCTTCTCGGGTCTAACATCTTCCAGCCATGTTCCCAGAACACTTTACAGCAAGGGTCAGCAAGCTATTCCTAAGATGGACTAGATCGTGAAGTTTTGTGGCACATTTCATCTCTCCCATCTGTTCAACTCTGCAATTGAGGAACAGAAGCAGCAACAGGCAATATAAAATGAATAGTTATAGTATGTTCAATAAAACTTTATTTATAAAAATAGGCAGTATGCTAGATTTGGCCCATGAGCTGCTATTTGCTAGTCTTTAATGGAATATTTCAGACTCTGCATTGTTGTGACTCTTGCCTGATGTTTATACCTCTTCCAGCAGCAAGTCAAGAATAGACCCTCTTGAGATAGTCACACACACGGATACACTGGTGAGTATATATCATCAACACTACCTTTAAGGATGGTCTCATCTCTAGTCCCCCTAGACTAATAGAGGTCACTAATTATTATTTCCAGGTGGGAAAAAAAAAGCAATAATCCATTTTAACCTAGTTCTTCCTGTCTCTCAAGAGTAGTATTGAACTGTCCTTATCCTAACACCACAAAGATTCTTCAACTCTTTTACAAGTTTCCCCTACCAGGCATATGTTTCAGTTCATCATCTGCAAAATGCAGGGAAAAGAGCTATTTTGTTGTTGCTATTGATTATTAGTTGCAACATATCAAACAGCCCCACCAACTCAGAACAACAATCTATCCTTTCAGTTTGCTCATCTGTAAACATCTCAGACACAGTTGGTCTAGGCTGAACTGAGATGAACTTCACTGAACTTGGTCATTGGCATTTTGCTGGCAGGAAGGAGATCTATTTTTTCTTGGCTTGCTTTGGAAAGGTGATCTGCAAAATCTCTGCTCTGCTCTTTCATTGTATCTCTGAAACCAGCAACCTGGTCTCCCCCTGTCAATGACAGAAGCACAGCAGTCAAGTCGCATTGTATGTAAACTCAGCTCAATCCTTGCTTGTGTCCTACTTGCTGAGATTCTGTGGGCCTTGGAAGGTGTGTGTGTGTGTGTGTGTGTGTGTGTGTGTGTGTATGCGTGTATGCAAATGTACTCACAGGAGGTATAGACAAGTCATGTATACTCAAGGAACAGAGGTGAGCACTGTGGTAGATGCTGGAACTGACTGTAGCCTGAGATCAACACCAGACCCAAGAAAGAGCAAATCCTATGAGGAAAATCAGATAACCAGGCAACAGTAGGAAGACAGGACACAGAGAGTGAATTCAGGGAAATGTGACGATTTTAATCCAGATATTCAATCTACCAAAGACTGGGACTTACACAAAGTTGGGTTTCACTATCAACCCCAGCAAATTTCAGCTGTGTGATCATGAGCTCAATTTTTCAGCTATAAAGCAGAGAAGGTAATGCCTACCATGTAAGAGTATTTGTGAAGTCAAGAGAATTAGATGATATAATGTGAAATGTGCAAAATGCCCAACTCAAAGTTAATCACAAAAATGTTGGGCAGTGTTCCTCTCTTATAGGCAGCTTTATTTCCCAGGGTTTTAATCACCTATGGTCAACAGTGTCCTCCTGATGTCTTGTCAGAAAATCCACAGTAGCCTAATGCTTTGTCACAATGCTTATCCCATTCATGTCTCCTCATCACATAGGCACTGGGTCATCATGTGGTGTCACAGGAAGGGAAAGAATAAGTCCAATAATATAAGATATTAGAGAGAGAGAGAGGCAGAGAAAAAGACCACACACACACACACACACACATATATATATATAACTTTTATTACAGCGTACTGTAGTTACTTCTATTTTATTACCAATTATATTGCTAATCTCTTGTATTTAATTTATAAATTAAGCTTTATTATACACATGTATGGGAAGAAAAAATTAGCATATATAGGGTTTGTAACTATGTGCTATTTTAGGCATTCACTTGGGACATATCCCCTGCAGAGAAGAGTCTGCTGTATATTCTTTAGCGAATTTTGAGTTCAGGAACAATCACTTTTGATTCTTATTCTAGGATACTGAAAACTATAGATATATGTAATTTTTTTTCCATAAGAGAAATACAGATATTTTTGTGGGCTGGTCAACAAGCCTGAGCAAATAGTAACCTGGAATGTTATGCCCTTGCAACAGCAAATTTGTTTTAATTTAGTTTATTATAAGTTAAGATTATCTGATTTTCTACAATATTTTTAATCTTGGAGTCAAAAGTTTAAAATTTTACTGTTTTGTTCAAATAATAATAGCAATTAGGTTATCTATTAATAACTCTACTAGGGTATCTATTAATAAATCTATTAGTCTAGAAGGTAATATTGTGGTATTTATTGAAATGCTCATCTATTATTTTTCAGCCAACAATTGATTCTTTCCCAATAACTTTTAATGTTTAATATTAAGCTGCAAAGTTCCTTTGCTGTGATCTGAAAGCAAAATATTTGAATTTTCATATAGACTTCATGTAATTATTAAGTGTTCAATAAAGCCTAGACAAATGATGCATTATCCTTAATTCTTTGTCTTGTGATGACCGTGATTAATTAAATATATGGAAAAATGTATTAACTCTCTTTCTGCAGGCTTAAGGTTTGCATCTATCTCTTAGATTTCAATCAATATCCCTGATTTTACAATTGAATACATTATTCCTGACATAGAGTCATTAGTCTCTAAGTTACAGATTTTTCATGTGGTTCCAGCTGTGATCAAGCAGCCTTAGCTGTTCCTTGAGAATTTTCCTGTGCAACTCTAAAACTTATTTAAGAATTGAAGTAACTAAAAAGCCAAGATCTCTACCACCATTCCTCTAAATGGCTCTTCAGTGAAGATGGATTGGACTGAGGTGGGTTATAACTCTTTCCTTTACAATGTTCATGACATGCACTAATGAAAACGTTCACCTTTATGTTCCTTTTGATTATAACCAAGGAATTTCTAATGCTACATAGGCATAAATTTTTGTTTCTTGATTGAAAAAGGTTAGGCTGGTTGTGGGGGTCTAATTGCTGAAAGATGGAATTTAAACACTTCAGGTCATTCTAAAGTTATAATTCTCACATTTAGAAAAATAACTAAAATTTCATATTTTTAAACTTGAGGTTAAATTTTATTTTCTGGGGTTACCTCATATATTAGCACTTTCTAAAACAACTGTATACATGGATAGAACAGTATGATACTCATCTTCCCATATAATACAGACAAACATGTAAGTTGGCCAAAGAGCACCTTTCTGGGGTTGGAATCAGGAAACAACCAATCAAAAAGTAAAAATAAAAGTCAACGGGCTCTTTGACTCCTCCATTATTAGAAATGATGCATGAATTACCTGAAGATATTAGAAATTTTGGTTAAAAACTCAGAAATATAGTCAATATGTGTTTTTTTTATTCTGTCCAAAATAAAAGATGACACCTATGAGCACATGGAGATCATGCAAAATTGCAACAAGTGTCAATTATATAGGGGAAAAAAGGTATCATAACTTTATCTTACCAGATTCCACTGTGGCAGAAATATATTCTTTGTGATAATAGATGTTCTCTAAAGTTAGGTTTTATGTTTCAATTCCTTAAATGTATATCTGTTTATGTATGTATCTATCTAATGGGTATGAAATTTAAAATAATTATCTTGTGTAAGACTGGACTGCAATCCAATAATGTTATTGAACACTCAACTTGCATGGGAAAGTGACTTAGAATTTGGTTGCTTCTTTGAGCTATAAAATAGGGAGAATAATTCCTCATCTTTCTCTTCTCATAGGCTTATCCCAAGGATCAAATGAGCTAACACAATGTTTGTAGGCTGTGATACCCAAGATACCATCAATTAAAATTAATATCTTATTTTGACTTTTGTGATATAATGGAAAGACTATCACCTTTAGGGGGTTAAATAAATCTCATTAGTTCTCTCCTGTATACAATGGAGATAAAAACATATCATATACTTGGATTTGCAACTATTTGGGAAGTGTCTAGTACCTTTCCTTGAATAAAATACAAATTTAAGAAGTTTTAACTATTATCACTATCAATATGTCAAAATGAATACAGATATGATCTGAAAGAGGAGTCCTATTAGCAGAAATTTCCAGGAACATGAAATATTTAAAGCAGAACAGGTTCACATGGCAAGGCTCAAAGTTTTTCATTTAGAAGCAGGACATCTGGTAGTAATTAGGAAGATATGGAAATCGCCCAGCCCCTTGAAAGGGAAGCAAGTGATAAGAGTTAAGGAATACAATAAACACACACACACACACACACACACGCCATCTTTCATAGTGACTGCAAAAATATTACCAGGTTTTGAGGAGAGAAATATTAATACATCTATGGATATGCATATTCTATTGCTGAATCTAGGATCATCAATATCTGGCAAACAAATGAATCTGCTGAATGGGAATAACACATTAATTTACATAATTATGTAAATGTATTTTATAGACATTCAGTACATAGAGAACAACCTGCAAAAAAATCAACATATCCTGTTGATTTTTAAAGCCCCATATATTTCAAAGTCCATTAAGATCACTACTCTTCATTATTTATATTTTGCAAATACTATGCTACCTACTTATCATCATCTGCACTAATCATTTCCTTTAATTTGCCCTTCACCTTTCTGAAATATACTTCTTTTTAAATGTTTATTTAGCTCCTACCATCTTTTCAACCCTTAACTCAAAGCTACTTTCTTCCGTGAAATGTAATCTGAATTCTCTACCACACTCTAATCTCTTTTCTTCTGATCTTCTATTGAGCTGAAGCTGTAACACTCAATTTAGCATCTATCTATCTCTAATCTTGTCACATTAAGAGTATGTTGTCATTTCATTATGGTTATACACCTCTTGTTAGTATGGGCTATGGTGAAGAGTGAGAATTTACTCTTAATCTCCAAGCTACCTACTTTCAACTTGAAGAAATTCAGAAATCAAAACTTTTCCAAAACTTCCTCACCATTAAGATTGCAGAAGAAAATCAATTTACACCAGATGTACTTGTAGAAAAACCAGAGGGTAGGAATGAAGGAGAAGCTACTTATTTACACCTCTGTCTTTGGTTACGCTGATGAGCAATGTTACAGTCACATGCTCTTTTCCTGAAGCAACATTCTTGGGTCCATCCTCCACATTACAGAGTGTCAAAGTCACATACATCAGGAAAAGCATTGTGATTCTGTTGCTGGATTTTACACACCTCCTCTGTCACTCAGCTACAGAGGTATGGTTTTAAGATATTCAAAATCAGTGTTCCTAAAGGGTCTTAATTGTGCATCTGATGTTTTCCACTGTATTTCTAAGCATATACTGTCCTCTATTAAACCCCTCCCAGTTAATACGTCCTACAGTGGGTTCTACTTTCAGCATTGTGTCTTGACAGAGATGTCAGATGTTATCCTCTATCATTATCTCTTTTATCAATTATACAGAGGAGAAGATCCAGTAAGATATTAGTAAACACTTGGGTGGTTATATAAGTTGTTGATTTTTATACAAGGAATCACCACAAAACTTGACTATTAAGAAACATTTATTTTATCACTGAGTTTGTGAGGGTGAAGAATCAGGATGATTCTGGTTCAGAGTGTCCCAGAAGGATGTGTTCAAGGCTGAGGATGAGGTCTGCAGCCAGCTTGACTGAAATGAGAGGACCCCTTTCAAAATCCTTTCATGTGACTGTTGAAATTTGGAAATATGAGAGCATTCATTTTCTACTCTCTGTTCCTTTCTCTGTGGTTTTACAAATGTTATTGTTCTTGACAATATTTTAGTCTCCTTGAGTCTTATTGAAGTTCACTTAATTGATTGCTTTGAGATAACTCCATCTCTTCTTAGAGCATGTAACATGTGAATTTTTAAAAAATTTTTTTAGAGAGAGAGAGAGAGAAAATCAATTTTTTATTTAGTTTTTCATTTAGCTCTCATTGCTCAGACACTTTATGGTGTATATGGAGCTGGGGTTTGAACCTGCATCCTTGCACATGTGGAGCAAGTGACCTAACTGCTGAGCCACCACTCCAGCCCCTGTAACATGTGAATTTTGACCATATAGTCCAGAGAAAAGCCAATATTGTAGATCAAGTCTAAAGGCTATCCACTGCAGAATTTCACGTTGCTTGAGAGAAGTCAGTTTTTTGTGGGTTATTTTTTGTTGTTGTTGTTGTTGTTGTTCTGTTATTCTTGTTCTGTTTTTTAGCCCATTCAGACCTTCAACTGACTGGATGAGTCCCAACCACATTAGGAAGGTCAACCTACTTTTCTCAAAGTACACTAATTTAAATGTAAATCTCATCTAAAAATACTTTCACATTAATATCTAGAATAGTATTACACCAAATATCTGTATGCTGTGCCCAGAAAAAGCTGACACAAAATTAACTATCACAGCATATTTGTATGTTCATATGTAAGCAAGAAGCTGAGACATAGTATTTTGGCATAATGAGTCAGAATATTTCTCCCATACCAATATCTATCCCTAATTTGCCTTTCAAATAAGATTCATTTTAATTTCACAGATGCTAGGAATGTAATTTACAGTGATGTCCAGAATGTAGAAATGATAGAGAAGTTTTGGGGTAAAACTTGCTTGTCTTTTTCCCCTGGCAGACAGTACTGGTTTCCTGTTTTGCCAGTGGGCCCTGCTCTAGGTGCAGGCCTCTCCTGACACTGGTGTTGCAGCTCTTAATGGGGACAGTGCCCTCCAATATCCTTCAGCACCTCACATCCATTTCTTCTTCCAATTGGGTGCTTGTCGTATAAATTCAAAGAATGAAATCCATTGACCATGATGAATGAGTGTAAGAACAATTTATTGAATAAACAGGAAATAGAACTCTTACAGTGTGCAGGAAGGGACCTGGATAACAGGCTTTTGCTGCCCTAGTGTGTTTGGCTAGGGGTTTATGTAACCCTTGGATCTCTGCTGTTGGTCCAAACTAATGCAAATGAGGGTTTGAGAAAAACATCACTACTACTGGTTCAAAATTATTCTAATTAGGGAACAGAGACCCATTACTGCTATTGGTCAAATCTCAAGGCCCAACCTTCAATCATGTTTGCTTTGCTTTCCTTTAATTCTTCTTTGCCTAAGTAGGAGAGTGCCAGTAGTGCACCGCACATGTTCAGTGGAGGTTTGTCTAAAGTTGGTTTCTGCAGCAGCCCTCTGAGGTGGCCCGGCCTGGCTTCCTGGCATTAGTGCTCCTTGATTCACTTGGGTGCTGACTTTGCTGCAGCCAGGGGCTATGCCTGCTACCCTTGCCACTTGGCAGCTCCACCCCTCCATCCCTCCATGGCTCCCTTGCTCTGCTGTTATTTCCTGGCAGGGACCAACAGGCCTATTACATGGCTTGGTTGCTGGGGAGCCAGATCAGAAAGGTAGTACAGGGTAAGAACTCCTGTTGGGTGCAGCTTTATGATGACTCTCAGAGTTAGCAAAGAGAAGCAGGATTTAAAGATAGGCCAAAAGTGGTCCTAGGAAAGAAAAGAACTTACATATTCAACCCTCTTACCTATAAGGCCTTAGCATTTAGCAGGAAGTGTTGAATTCATGATAAGAGAAATGGCTGATACACTAATCTATTGCAACCTAATCATCTGATGGCATATCTAAGCACTGAGGAGAAAAATCCCTGGGTAGGTGAATACAAAGAACTCCTTAGTTTTGAAACTCCAGAAACACTTCTGCAAGAAAACCAAGGAAAACCATAAGAATGATTCTCTGTCTCAAGACATTACCATGCTGTGGCATAGTTGGAAGAGTAAATTAGAAGCCAGCAGCATTGGTAGGTCTCTGAGCGGAGAAGGATGATGGTAATTAAAGCCTGCGTAAATGACTCAAAAACCAGAGAGAGAGATTTTGTCTAGAAGACCACGGTGTGTAGGAGTTTAGAGATGTTCACGACCAATGTGAGGAACATTAGTAATACTAGCGGGGAGCAATGGTATGGACTGGAATTTGTGAGTGAGCAGGAACTGAAGCAAGTGTTACTGCAGAAGTAACACAAGATGATCTGAATTGCACCTTCAGTAGGGGGAGGGCTAAAGGTATTTGGTTTAAAAAGGGTTTGCTCCTGATTTCTAAATTTCCTACTGTAAAAATAAAAAATCAGATAACGTGCAAACTCAGGTGCAGGTGTTTTTTATTTGGCTTTGTAACTCTCGGCCAGTTTCACCTGCGCTGCCACAGTGAGGGAGGGTAGGGGAAATGGTGGACTGGGAACTGGCCTCTGGACCCGACTGGGCAGCGGCTTTGTAGTCAGGGATGGAGAAAGGAAGTTGATGGGCATGGCCTTTTGGAGATTGGCTGGTGGATCCATCAATCACCAGGTGTTTGCAAGCCACCATTGGAGCTTGTCTGCCAGCATCTGATTGGTTGTTCCTTTCATGCACAGGCTGCCTGATGCCCTGCCCCCAGCTGCCTGGAATCAACCTAACACTTACTTTCTGGTGCTAAGCCATATGTTTGTATAAATTCTTCATCTTTTGAAAAAGCAATAGTCTGCATCTTTTAAATATTCATCTTATGACTTTATTCAAGATGGAAGAAGGGCTGGCAGTGCAACTTGGTGTTAGAGCAATTGGCCAGCATACATAAGGCTCAAGGTTTGATCGTCAGTGTGAGAGAGATAGAGAGACAGAGGAAGGAAGCTTATATAGGAAAAAATTGCACATTTGGTAAAGAGAAACAGTGTGTCTAGTTCTCCTATCATGTGTTAAGCAAATAACTTCAATCTCTCAGAACCTCCATTTCTACTGTAAAATGAGAACACTAGCTATCATTGAAATCTAAGCTTAAATGACTAAATGAGATAATACATGTGAAAGAACTGGGCAGAAACTTTATAAAAAACACTGCAGGGCATAATAATTTTATTGAGGAGGTATCTCTATTTAGGAACCAAACAAAATTCTGTACTTTAGTATATACCTGTAGGTGGAATAGTCTGTTGCTAAATACAAATATGTGACCATAGGTTTAATTCCATTAACATTTGTTTTTAAATGGACATTGGCATCATCTCTGTTTCTAAGCAGCTACTGGTTTTACTTGCTATTAAATCATTCTGTAATCCATACAACCCTATTTAGGCTGTTTGCTCTGGTCTTGCACCACTAGCAAGCACTGATGAAGGATCCTTTCTGAGAAAAAAAAAAAAGGCCAGATAATGCATAGTTTAGGCAATATGAGCCATATGGCCTCTGTTGCAAAAATCACAGTGCCACAGTATCAGGAAAGTCACCACAGTGTGTTAACTGTGGCTCTTTTCCAATGAATATCATTTATATTAGCTAGCATGGGGCAGAATTTGAAACCCCAACGTTACCAAACCCTGGTTTAACAATTACTAAAAAATGTTTTGGTGAGTATGTATATATAGTGAAATAGACCTCCTTTTTTAAATTTATGATATATTTATTTTACAAGTTAAAAAATAGAGGTAGATGGAGAGAGAAACTACTCTTATTTCTCACTTCTTATAATAAAGATTTATTAGTTTTTTAAATTATATAGTATGTTTCTACACTTAAAATACATTAGTTACATATAAAATAAAGCACATATTGCTTTCCAAATTCACATTCTCTCTACTGACCCCTTAAAGCAATCTTTATGAATATATATATATATATACATATATATATATATATATTTACTTTGTTTTCAAATGAAAATGTTTTAATTTTAAAAATAAAGTAAATATTTGCATGGAGATAAATATATACTGAGATATTCATACATAATGTGTTAGATTTTGTTTCTATAGGTGGACATGGCCACCTGCCATTTTGCTTTTTATTGATACTGATATATATTCTCCACCAATATTATATAAATATACTTGTTTCTCCACACCACAAGCAACACTTGATATTGTCATATTTTAAGCTTTGCCAATTCAATGGTTTTACTTTGATCCTATGTGATTGTTTTAATACACATTTTCTGATTACAAATTAGTTGAAATCAATCATTATATGTTTATTGGCTGTAGTAGGCAGAATAATGCCCCTGTAAGATATCCATGATCTAAACCCTAGAACCTGTAAATATGTAACCTTACATGACTAAAAGCTTAATGTGATTAAGGTTAAAGATCTTATGAAGATAGCCCAGATTACTTGGGTTCTTACAATGTAAACACATGATGAGCTCTTAAAAGCATGAAAGATGACAGAAGAGACAGAGGGATCCAATGTAAGAAGGTCTCCTATCAGTGCTTGGTTAGAAGATGGAACAAAGAACATGAGACAAAGAATGTGGCAACTTCTACAAGCTGAGAATAATTCTGTTTACAGTCTGTAAGAAAATGGGGACCTCAGAGCTACAACCTCAAAGAACTGTACTCTGTAAACAACCCTAGTTAGCAGGAAATAATTCTCACTCAGATCTTCTAGAAAAGAATGCACACTCTGACAAGTCCAATGTAGTGTGTTGAGAACCATCCAGACTTCTGATCTTCAGAACTACAAGATGATAAATTTGGGTTACTTAATCCATTTGGTTTGTGGCATTTCATATGGCAACTATAAAAGTTAGATATTAGTATTTTTTTTGCCCATTCATATCATTTGTCCATTTTTTCTATCAGATTGTTGAGTTCTATTTATTATTTTATAATTTGGATACCTTTTCTTTAGTAAACTTTTTTTACAGTCTCTCATATAAAAATTGCAAAAATTTTCCTTAGGTCTAAGACATAAGACATTATTTATATCTTAACTTTGTATATAGTTTTCTTGATATACAGATACTTGTAATTTAATGTAAAGTTTACCAGAATATATCCACCAAATGTAAAGTTTACCAAAATATATGCCTTTCTTAAGAAAGCACCTGAGCGCAGTGGCACATGCCCGTATTCCTAGCAACACAGGAGGCTAGGCAGGAAGATCATAAGTTAAAAGCCAAACTCATCAACCTAGCAAGACCCTATCCCAAAATAATATATTATTAAAAAGGGTAGGGATGTGGCTAAGTGGTGCCCCTGGATTTAATCCCTGATAACAAAATAATTCTATGAAAGAAAACATTCTTTCTCTTTCATTACTAAATGACAACTATTTATTTTATCAGTAAAAAGATATAGTATCATTTGAGCACTTACAGTGTAAATTGGCTTCCTTTTGTTGCATATAATGAGATTCAGAAAAGGAAAGATGAACAAAAGATGAAATTTCAGTTTTTATAGTCCACATTATAGCATTTAGTTTGCATTTTGTTATTATAAACAATACAAAACTGATTTTTGGATCAAATTACGGTATATTTTTCGCATGATTCAGCATATACCCTCTGTGCACAGTTATCTAGATTCTTTGGTGAGAGTTGTCAAGGTTTAGGATTCTTACATGGGTCATAAGAATAACTTTGTCACAATAATTAAAATTCACATACTAGACTTGAAATATTAAATATAGAAATTTATAAATTTATAGAATTACAAATTTATAAAAAATCAACTTTAAAGTAACCATTAAGTAATATATAGAGAAATATGCACTGTTGTCAGGCAAGATATCTGTGCTAGACATCTACATCTTTCCTTGCCCTTAATTTGCAGGGTCTTGAAACTACAGCTAGACTTGCAGGCAACCATAAAAGAATTTTACTTGGACTGATTTTATCACTTCAATCATACTTACATATTACTACCATTATGCAATGTGGTAATATTTCCATAGTGAACTTACTCTGGTTATTCTTCAGTGTATGCCCTTTCACTTAGATTTTTCTTGTCTGTCTGGTATGGTTATTAAAGAGCGCTAGAGCTGATGTTGGCATAGCATTCAGTTGGAACATCTTGCTTTCTTGCAGAAGTCACAAGCTATCATTTTTTGAAAACTGGCTTTGAAATGTTTTGTGTCATTGTTATTTTTGTTATTATTTCCTTTTCAATTGATATCAAGTGAAGAAGAGATTTGGATCCAAACATTAACCCTTATGGGCAAGACCATTGGGTAGAGGGTGACCTCAAGTTTCTTTCATACAGCACATTATGAAACTTTTTGGATTTGAAAATGTAAATATAATTTCTGTATCTAGTGCAAGCTTTTATATATTAAACCAGTGGGAGGTGAGGCTACAGAGAACTTTCCACATATAATGAAACTCTTCATTATCCAGGGATATAATCCAGGAAATACCTAATGCATTTTTTCAAAGTTCAAATTTTGTGGTGGCAGATGGGATTAATCTAATACCCAGAAGCCAATTCTCTTTCTAAAGAAATAATAATGATGATGAATATTGTTATTACAATGATTTATTTCATCTAGAGTCTAAGTATTTTATTAACCAGAGTTATAGCTTGCTATAATCTCAAGATAGAAATAGAGCTCTTTTCCCCCTTGCTGACAGACAAAGATTTTTGTGTTAAAATTAAAGCACATTTTAATAATGAACTTCTTCTGCAGGTTAGACAAAAGGGAAAGCCTAGGCAGAATATAGATAGACACCAGTATATGATTTATTTGTTTGAGATTGTTTAGCATCATCAGATCAGTTAAAACCCATTTAGTCTACTCATTAGTGAATTTCAGTACACAGTGGCAATCTTGAGAAGATAATGGGTGAACTGATGAATAGCTGAAGGGTGAAGGATGTTATTTGGAATCTTATTTCCTAATATGCCCTTCAGGGAGCAAAAATTAGTTCTTTAATCAAATACATTTGAAAACTGGAGTGTGTGTGTGTGTAACTATAGGTATGTAATCACAGTCTACATTAATTTTATAGGTTCTGAAATGTAATTCAATAAGGAAATCTGTCCTGGATTAGAAGAATGGTAACTCAGTGGTAGAGTGCATGCTTACATGCTTACCATGTTTGAAGACCTGGGTTCCGTCCCCAACAGCAACAATGAAAGAAAGAAAGAAAGAAAGAAAGAAAGAAAGAAAGAAAGAAAGAAAGAAAGAAAATCAGACTCATTTATATCAGTTTTCCCCAATTTAATTTGAACACAAATATTTTTGTCTTTGTCTTGAGTAAACATATTGGTATATTTTGTAACTATGTTGCCAGGAAATATACATTATGAAACTCTGATTTATCCATTTATTACATATTTGATAAATCAGGATCTCAACTATTCAAATACTTGTTTTAGACTTTCTTTTAACATTTTGTGATATTTGCTTTGGTTCTTTTTTTTAAGACTGGTTTTTTTTTTTTTTTAAGACAGAGGGACAGTGAGAGAGAGAGAGAGAGAGAATCAATTTTTTATTTATTTCTTCATGTGGCTCCTGTTGCTTTTGTTGTTCATTGTGTACATGTGCTGGGGTTTGAACTCACGTACTCCACATGCCAGGCAGGTGCTATAACCACTGAGCAACCGCTCCAGCCCCTTGTTTTAGATTTTTAAAAATAAATTTTATTTTAAGTATTAGCCATGGTCTATGTAGAGTATATATTTTAAAGTATTTCTGCCTCATCCCTCTCTATTCCAAAAAAGTGTCATTCCAAAAGAGGAAATTGACCACATCTGTTGCACTGCTTTCTACCACTTTAAGCTGGGGAAGAAAATGACCCTTTTCATCTTTAAAAAAAATAAACAAAGCACATAATACTTTTCTCCAACTGTTTACCAATTACACATAATGGTGAGTCATTTTTTTTCCTGTGAACAACAAAATTACTAATGCATGAACACGAAGTATCTGCTTTTAATCAAGAATCTGAACTCTGCCAGAATATTCTGATATCTTTTTCATTAATGCTATGGCCCGGCTCTCTAAAGAGGTTTGGCCGTATGCATAGCTCTCCAGCTATCCCTATTTTTCATCTTAATTTTTTAAATCATATTTGAAAATCTAGTTGGGTAGATGCCAGATACTAAAAAAGATTTATTATTTGCATGACTATCATAAGCCACATGCAGAAACTTACCTGTCTTCAAATTACAGAGTGCCCAATTATGAAGGAAATTATGATTTCAGTCCTTTTCAATAAATGAAGTCATATTTTTAAAGAGTTCAAAAGTATTATACATAAGGTATTAATATAGAAAATTATTTCTTTCATTTATTCAGAAACTACTATAGGCACAGATATAAAGCATTATGTTAAATGATAGCTGAATCTCTAACAAGACTCTGGAATCCCAGATTCCTAAAATGATGCAACCAGAAAGCTGCAGGTAGAGCCCAAGAACATCACAATGTGGAAGATAATTTAGGAAAACCTGATCATCCAGCAGATTTGGTATGAAATTTCTTTTTGCTTCCTTTCTGGAGCACACTGGTGTTAGCTGTATATGAGCTCTGATCAGTGCAAAGAAAGAGGCAGTGATCCTCATTTCCAAACTTCATGTTCATCCTCAAATTTTACCATTTTGAGGAACAGTAAATTTAGTAACAAATAAAGGGGGAAAAGTAACTTTCTTTTCTTCCAAAATATGCAAAGACTTAACCTACACAATGTAATTCATATCCCCTCCTATCTGGATCTTTCATAATTCTACTACAGCTTTCGTCCACATGTTTGAGTTGGTTGTGACTTGAAGGTTGATTCCAAAATGGGATGTCTCCATCTGTAGAAAAACAGCCATCTCATAAGAAAAATAAACTTTCTGATATTTCACTTTGAAAACTCTGAAATTTATATCTGTGGCCTATTTATGTCCTTGAACTTGGAGGTACAAGTGGGGAAAAAGGTTATTGAACTCCACCAAAGTTTTAGGTCTCTGTGTGTCTCTGTAGGGAGCCTAGTCTAGGAGTCATCAGTGGTTGTCAAAGGAGGCTACCGATGATACTAAATAAAAATGAATCCCCATCCTCGCTCTAGACCTTCATATTTTCCCACAACATACACATATAATGTCTAAAACAGCAATATTTGCTGTAGACAGGTATTGGGTTGCTCCTGGTAACTTCAATATAAAATAGACAACAGTGATAGTCTTCAAAAAAGTACAGAGAATGATCTCGGTGTACCATATTTGAACCATTAACAACATTGTAATTTAAATGAGGATAAGGAGGAACACACACCACAATCAAGATCAAAGAACAGAGGTAAAGGAAATTAGAGAATCAGTACAACCAACAATGTGTACCTGAGTTAATACAGAAGCAACCCAATGGCCTTGGTGACATTTTCATATATGTTCTGCACTGAAGACTCCAAAGTGCCCAGAAAACATATTAGAAAAAATAGTTATTTTTTATTCAGACCCATGATTTGCAGAACATAGAATTCCATTCAAAGTATCTTGAGTAAAAATAGAGAGTCCATTAGAAAAAGCAAAGATACCCCATGAAATGCAGGACAGACGGTCTGCATCCATGTCTTAAAAACCAGAAAGAAACAGGAAACTTCAGTAATAATATTTGTTATTTCTTTTCAGTGCTTGGTCATAACAATTTTCCTTTTTTTTCTTTAATTTTTTTTTCTGAACTAAAGTTTTAGTGCAGAGTGCTCTTCCACGAAGCTAAATCCCCATCCCTTTATCCCCATCCCTTTTTATTTTTTATTTTGAAAAAGATTCTCACTAAATTGGCTGGGCTAGCCTCTGATTTGTGATCCCTCTGCCTCAGCCTCCAAGTGAGACTACAGGCATGCAACACCGTGTCTTGTGTGTTGCTATTTTCTTTGTGGTCTCATCTTTCTTTCCAATAAAGTTTTCTTTGCTTCTTCATGGCCAAGACATATCCTTTCTCCTTATATACCCACAGTGTATCAAAGATTCAATTTCATGTACTCAAAAAAGATAATTTGATTTGCTACTTTGGGTCATATGTCCATCAATGATTGAATCACATAACGTAAAATGGAAATATGCCAACTGATGGCTAGTCCTATACATGGGAGTATTTATTAGAGCTAGGGCTTAGTAAAGGAGCTGTGGTTTGGGTAATTTCAAAGGAAAAGGATAAGATCATGATTCTGCATTTTGATTTAAAGTTAATTTGGTAATGTCATTTTAAAAATTGGATCAGTAGTATTGTGGTTCACAGATCAATCAATTCAATGGTAATGAGGAAAACTAACTTCATATGCCAAAAATAATTCATCATTTCAAGTAAGCAGTCACATTTTCTATAAATAATATTCTTATAAATTTAGTTTCCTATATCAAGCATTCATTTGGATTAAAGTGGTAATCATCTACCCCTTTAAAAATAGAAGTTTTTCAATTTTATAAAATTTCATTTATCTTTGTGGTACGCAGATTTAAAAGATAAAACTTATTACAAGACAAACATATGTGAGTTAATGTAAGTATATTGTACCTCATATTTGTACCTTTGTTAAACAATTTCTCTTATCCATATAAACAAAGTAAATTTAAAATCTAGTCCTCTTTATTTTCAAAATCATCTGTGTTTCTGAAAACTTCTCGCAATGTTTTGGTTTAGATATGAAGTGTTACCCAAAAACTCATGTGTAAGACAATGCAAGAATATTTAGAGGTGAAATGTATGGATTATGACAGGTATGACCTAATAGTGGACTAACCTACGCTATGGGTTAACTAGGAAGTAACTATAGTCAGGTAGGGTGTGGCTACAGGAAGTAGATCATTGGGGGTTTGCCTTTGAGGTTTGTATTTTGTCCATGGGGGTCAGAGCTCCCTCTCTCCTTCCTGATTGTCACATCCTGAGCTGTTTTCCTCTACCATGATATTTTGCCCCCACTTGAGTCCAGAGTTGACTGAGTGTGGACTAAACCTCTGAAACTGAAGTTTCATTCATGAATAATGGCCTCTGAATATTTAATATGAGCATTAGTGCTTATTATATTCAAGGTGGTGAAACAAAACATACACTCCCATTGCTCAATCTAACTTTTACCATAACATTTACATGTAATTTATACCAACATACAAAAGAAACACCAGCGATCTGCATATTTGTGGAAGAATCTACAGAGGATGCTATGAGTACACTACTTAGCCATAATTTTAATACCTTTTTACTCTCTAAAAGAGATATAATTTAACATTATCATACAATGTAAACATTATATTTATATAAGATGGATAAACAATTATTAATTCTCAGTATATACAATAGTTTTGAGGCACCAAAGTAAATGTAAGTTTGCTGGCCTATAGTAACATTACAGGGAAGAAAACAGACCTTACATAGAGACATTTCCTAAATGTTGATGTCATTATAAGTCAATCTATGCCATGCTTCTAAATTAAATCCTAATTTCTCTTGACTCAAATTTAAGTGACAAAATTTTGGTAACATTATAGTACTGTCTATATAAGACATATGATAGTTTTTAATAGGAAAAATAAATAGCTCACTTGGTTCACCCAGAAAGAAGTTGGCAAGGAACTGCTGAGGGAAACAGCACCACTGATGATTCAAAACTGAAAGATGATCACAGATGTTTGGTCTCTAGTAAGAATGAGGTACGTGATATAATTTTCCTGTGCTGACCTTTTAAATAATGT